>JAZGTJ010007912.1:0-21945 GCA_036877575.1 Botia almorhae | reverse complement strand
TGTCGTACAGTTTGCTGTAACCTCTGACCTCGGCGAAAAACAATGCTACTGTAGGTATGCTAATCCAGGGCAAAGACCACAATGCATACTTTATTTCTCGTTGCACCTGGTTCTGTGGAAAAAAAATATAAAAAAAAATACATCATATACTCCTATTATCTTAAACGTGAGGAGTGAGAGACAGAAGGGAAGCTGAAAGGGATAAACAAACCTCTAAAAATTGAGGGTGTTGCATTAATTTATGGTCGAAAATGAAGAAGTAGCTAAAAGCACCCAGGCCTAGATACAAAATTGCAGCACCCAGGTTGGTGACCACCATCAAACCGATGATCTGTCGCAGAGCCTCGTCCTCAGGCCATGATGACGGATACACATAAGGAGTGAAGAAGTAATAATCTGCAACATTCAGCACAAGGTCCATCTTTGACCCTAAGAAAGGCAAATAAGTATATTTTCTTTAAATTGAATATAAATAATAAATTTATTCACACACATTGTCACATTTGTGTGTGTGTATTGATAAATGTATAAAAAGTAAAACAATTATGCAATGCGGAAATGGAAAATGTAAAGTTTTTTAACTCTCTAAAATGTAAACGAACGAGAAGGATTTTAAATAAATCGTTTACGCAAAATTGCTGAAAATTGCATAATTAAGACTATGCAGAGAAAAACATAAGATAAGCACAACTATACAACATGTTTACCCTGCATTGTAACCAATAACGTTGTTCGTTCCCACGACAAAAGCATCAGATAAAATAAAAACAAATAGACAGGATGCATAAATGTACAGTTTATGTGAATGTTGATGACAAGTTGTCACGTCTGAATGTTTAGTAGAAAAATCCAGCTCACCTGCAAAGGTATTGACGAAGACACACAGGCGATAGAAATAACAGTAGGTTAAAACTCCAGGTTGGTCCGTCCTATTGCTCTCACTGTAGAAATCATTTGTTACGCAAATCGCGACGCAGCCAATAGCGACTCACGTCCCCACGGCGCGAGCCCATTTCTTAAGCTCTTATTGGACAATTGCGAGGTCTGGTCATGGCGTTACGAATTTATCAAAAACGCTTAAAGTAACACAGTATAGTTTTTTTTGTTTTATTAGTTGTATCCATTGAATATGTATTGCATATATAAATATTGTTGACACTGTGTGGTAAAAGTTTAAACGTGTACGTTTTTTTCTGCAGGACAGAACCAACGACTATGTCGTCATCAGAAAGCGACATAACAACAAACTGACGTGGTGGGTACAAGACTGCAAGGAGAGCGTTTAAAGAGCTTTCGGGGTAAACGTGCGTTCCTGTATTATTAAAATAATATCACTTTTTATGATACAGTGTTTCATTAAAGATTTGTAGACCGTTTTAAGTTTGTTGATGTATTAATTGTGTGCCAAAGCATTGAACATGGACAGCGAGGTGCAGAGAGACGGTAGAGTTCTTGATCTCACAGATGATGCCTGGAGAGAGGACAGACTGCCATATGAGGATGTGACTATCCCACTGGTAATTCAGTTTCCTTGCTTTATCGAAGGTTAAACGGTTTCTAGGCGCTTTTTGGCCGTACAATCGCCACATGAACTATATTTACAGTTTTTTACGGGGTTAGTGTGAACCATACAATTTTACACTTTGATGCGCCTACCACTTATTTCCTCTTTTCTTACCTAGAGTGAACTTCCAGAGGCCGAACAAGACAACGGCGGATCTACGGAGTCAGTCAAAGAGCAAGAGATGAAGTGGTCCGATCTCGCCCTTCAAAGTTTACATGAAAACACCCCAAACGTTGGCACGTAAATGAGAAAGCGCTCGGCCTATCGAACTGATCCTCAGCCATTATTGATGATCCTTTAGGTCCGTTATGTGCGTCACCGATTCACGATTTACATACATCTTTTATGTTGCCAAGTTACGTAATTGTAAAAACGCGTGAAGTGAAATGTGTTACTGGCGACTGTGATTTGCATTGTTGAAGTGTTTTTGTATCAAAAATGTCCTTGAGGTCTTTGAGTTATGTGCTTGCTGTTTAAAAGCTAATGATAGTGGTTCACCAAGTCTACTGTTAGCATTGTAACAGGTGAAAAAAAAATGATTAAATAAGCTTCATAAAAACGAGTGAATTCTTATACTCAGCATGCATTGAACTTTTTCGGCACACAAATCTGACGAACGATTGAAAAACGTTTATGTTTTTAAATGTTTATAAAACAGCCGATCTTAAAAATGTTTACATACCTGTAAGCAGTAAAGAACTGAGTCAGTGAACCAGTCCTCTCAGACTAGGCTGAATTTTATTTGGGTTTAACGTGACACCGAGGTGCTCCAAATGTTATCACAAATATATATTTGAACCATGGCTAAATCTGATGTTATGTTCCAGTAATAGCCAACATATGTATATAATACTTTCTTGGTATTACAGAAAGGTGTGTTCAGCTAGGTGGCTTAGGCTGATGTGAACAGATTTGGGGGATTATGATCTAATATCTGTACATTTGTGAAAGTTTGAGATTAAAATATCAATTTATATTTTACCGTAATTTTACAATTGTACACTTTGTGGCCACATTTATTCAAAAACTGTAGTTATGGTATTTTACACATTTTGGGAGATGTGAATATTGTTCATGTAAGTTCACTCATTTGATATCTATATTTTAGATATTAAAAATTTCTCCTAATGTTATAAAGAAATCGGACTGCAAGTTCATACAAGCTTGATTAAATTAGGCCCCAAGGCTTGAATGCTAATGGTCTTGGGTCAAATCTCACCAAGAGGGAGAGCAAATATAGATTTTTTGCATTAAGATTTTAGTTTGGTCCCATAAAATTGAGATTACATAGTGCCTTTATTTTTTCCACACTAGCCACCCAACCATTTTTTCACAGTCTAAAGAACAAATGAAAACAAGAACTCGGCAGAAAAATGTCAATCATAACCGGCAATGAAAATTGAAAACTTCATAAGACTTGGCAAAACACAAAAAAAGATGTTATTAGGGAACCAATCACAAACACAGAAATTATGCCATTCTGAGCTTGGGCTCATTTGAATAGTCAAACACGAATCTATAGGCATGAAATATCAATTATTGTCTGACAGAACAGTAACATGCAATGACTTGGCAAAACAACAAAAAAACAAAACACGGGTCCCCCAATCATAAAAAGTTTTTTGAAGTAATTAAAGTGTTGGCATCTTCATCTTAGTGATTCTTTCTATGGACAATGTGCTGTCATTGAAACTGTAGAAGCACAATTTGTTCTATAGAAGAAAATGTATGGCGTATTCAGGCAGGTGGTTGCTATTAAAGAACACAGTAAAAGCAAAGCCTAAGGTAAAAATGTGTCTATGAGAAATTTAGTAATGGAGCTTGTTAAATATATGCAAGTAAGGTGCTGGTCTTAAATCAGAAACATTTTAAATCAATAAATGTATGAAATAAACTTCCTGTCAGTAACACATTTCTTTTAAATATGAGGACAGAAATGTGTTTAAGCCACTTTACACCGGCACCATCACCTTTAAGTCGCCTAATATGTATGAATACTTGTATATCGATCCTCATTCATTGTTTGGTCCATCCAACAATAAAGAGCTACCTACCCAACCACAGATCAGTCAAATCTTCTCAATCAGTGTCATTTTTTAAATGAAACAAATCCAGTTGCTTTATGATTAAACCCTTTAAGACATAATAGCAATGGCACGGTTTGGACAAATGAAAAATGCGCTTTTTGTGCCCCCAACCTGAAGGCAGAAGATTAAGGATTACATGTACCACCTAGTTGCGTACACTGTGTGAAAAAGGTAGGATGACTTTAACAGCTTTTCCTTTCAACGGTTACTGTAACGTCCAAAAAGTACACAATATATATATATATATATCAAGGTACACAGAACTGTTCTGTAAAAGATAGATTACATGCATTTCTAAAATGCAAACCTTTACACCCCAATTATACACCATTCCGGACCTTGTCAACATAATAGAACATAAGAACGCCTTAATAACCAGTAGTTTTTTCCAGATATACATAACTTTTCTGGTTAAGATTCATGTACCATTTGTCAATATCACAGAGTATCTACAGTATGACAAGTTACATATTCATGTCACAATGTGGCTGTTCAAACAACTGATGAAATATAGTACATTCAGTTCAGTAAAAAGTCTTTTATATTTTTTGTACATTAAAAAAGAAAGGAGACTGAGTGTAAACAGTCAGAAGGCAGTCCACTGTCCTGCAGAGGCTGCTGAATTTTAATTGAGTTCATATCGACAGCTTCAATAACATCTAAAACCCATCTCATTTGTCTACAACACCTGTTCATTCAGCATTAATTTCTGCCTCGGGCCTCTGCGCAGAAAGCTCAGCTTTAATAAATGCGCCCTGTCCCAAGGCAGTAGAGTATGCCCGATTACTATGTGGGGTTGAGAAACCAGGGCTGTGATAGGAGCTGGAACCACTTCGATTTGCTAGCGTACTTTGGGACTGAGGTACTGGGTGATAGTCATCCAGGTTGTCGTAGTGTGACTGTAGAGTAACGGTGCTTTGTCGTTGCGCCTGTGACTGACGAGTGTAGGATCCAATATGGTCTCTATCTGAGCTGTCTGGCAAATGGGTGGGAAGACTAGACTGGCTGTAATGCTGCCGCTCTCTTACACTATGGGATCTCTCAGGCTTGGGTGGAGGTGCTGGCTTCACAGGAGCTGCTTGTTCTTCTTCACTCGCTGTGCTAGTGGCTTTAACCCTGCAAATGTGCCGATCTACATCAGACCTTTCATAACGAGGTTCCTGCCAATGTTTACCACTTGGTTGCTTTTCCCCTGGCTCAAACTTTGTATCAATATGGCTGCCCTCTGGCAAGTGCTGCATGCTTCGTGGTGGAAGTTGTGATTGATGTGAATGCATTGAGGAGTAGGTCCTGGAGCTCCCCTGTTTGGAGGTTTTGTCCCCCGTCCCATTGCCGTGGCAGTGCTTCTCCGTTTCCATGTACATCAGGACATCTGGATCTGAGATCAAGTGCCTGGGTGCATGCTGAGAACTGGGAGCTACATTGTATCTGCCCTCCGTTCCCTCAGTAGCCATTAACACAGCTTTGCCGGGATCAGATTTGCTGCGCAAGTGTAATGTTTCATAACCGCTAATATCAACTGGTATGTAGGGCCCTACATTGTCATATTGAGACATAACAGAACCCTTTACTTTTTGCCTTGCTCGGCTCTCTCTGCGAATAGAGTGTACACGAAGCCTCTCTGCTTCCTCTGGGTCCCATGTGAAGTAAACGCTTCCCTTTGTACCACTGTAAGGAGGCATGTCCCTGCTAACAAAGCTGTGCTCCTTTAATGGAACGACATGCCGTGAAAGGTAGTGATAGCCTCCGGACTTCCCTCCAGATCGGCTAAGGAGAGGCGCTGCGTCCCGACCACTAAAAGAATGGACATGCCGTAAGCGGATAGTACCGTAATGGTCCACATCATAATAAGGGGCATCCAAAGGGTGAGAGCCAGAGTAGGGGCTGTAACGGTACTGAACTCTTCCATTCTCAAAATAAGGCTGAAGCTGTGTGACATGATAGTCTGCTTGAGAGGGCTGTTGGTGAGACTTGCAATGGTAGACAGGGCGCTGACAGTAAAACAGTTCATCGTCCGGTGGAACCTCTGTTCTGGTAACTGGCATTGAGCGAATAGCAGTGGGGGGCACATGTAGAGAGTGAACCCTGCGGATAGTTGGATACACAGTAGGTCCATCTACCGGGCTATAGGCATGGGGGTGGTGCACTGAGCTTGAGGAAATGTACTCTCCCCTTGGTGGGCCACGTGATTTAATGGACTGATGGTAGGACCTGGGTCCAATCGTATTGTATCGGCCATCACCATGACCTCTGTAGGAAATCTGTGGCTCTGATTTAGACACATAAGAAATATGTGGAGGAACACTTTCTGGCCGGTAATGGTAACCCATTGCAGACTGTCCTGAAGGGGCAACCCGCTGATGGTAATATGCCTCTGCTGTGGGCTCCAGTACGGCAGCCTCTCCTTTTGAGTGGTAAATGTAACCTGATTGATGAGTGGAAGACCTCCGATGAGATGGATGAGATTGTGGGGGAGTCTCCTCCACTGCACCTCTCATGGATGTCTCGGATAAAACAGCATGGAAGTTGGCTGGGTTAGTAGCCTCGGTGTTACAGAGGGTAGCCATTGCTATTTTACTTTCAATAGAGCGAACAGGGGGTGTTGGGGGTGTCATTCCATGAGTGTGATGTTGAGGAGCATCTGCTTTAGGATGGACTGGCTTTATGGCTTCCCATGGTTTTTCCACTGGGTCAATAGGTGTTGCCGGGGTAGGTGCAACCCGAGCGTTGGGCTGTGATTTGGGTTGAGACTGAGGCTGTGCTTGAGACAGAGGTTGAGACCAAAATGTTGAATGAGGTTGAGTCTGTATTTGAGGCTGGGGCTGGAGAACTGCTACCGGTTGATCTGGTGCCTTTGTGGGTTTTGTTGGCAGGACATTTTCAGCCACATGGATCTACGGATTAAAAAAGAACAAACACTGTCAATGTCTTACAGTTTTCCTATGTTTACATATGCTGTAATCTCAGTAGCTGACAACAAAATCAATATAATTTTAATAAGAATTTTTTATACCAATTTCTTTAACAATTGTACTAACTCTAAATGATTTGAAACCTTTTCTAGCCCTAGTGGTATTATCACAACAATTGCACAACTGCTCACCATGTTTGTCCTATTGTGCCTGTGAATGCTCACAAGTTTCTGGCTGGCTGTCAGTGGTGCAAATTTACAAGCTCTATATTGGTGAAAGCCTGGCTCATGAATATGTCGCATTCAGCCGGTAGCCCTTTGGAAAGCTGACAACTTCTACAATGATGAAAGTTTATCCCAGGAATATTAATTCGTTCACGTGAATGGATGTATCAGGAAGGTTACAAAGCAACATCAACAACCTATTTAATATTCATTAGCGAAGCCATTGTCGTTGTAAAATTTAGAATTTTGGCACAAACTTTAATCTGTACTACCAATATCTTATCGTTATTGTTAAAGCTGAACCTTGTCCTGCTTAAAAATGAACATTAATTATAATGCAAATACATAACAGGTCAGTGACTGTGTACTGACTTGGTACCAAAGTTATTAACTGTGCTACTGAAATGCTGGTATATGATAACATGCTGACATACCTCAGAGCTGGGCTGTTCTATGAAAGTATCCTTGCTGATGGTTGGTGTGGTGACTGTGGCAGTGGCTTTAGTTGTGCTCACAGGAGTCTGGCCCACAGCAGGCTGCTGCCTTTCTGGGCTTTTTTGTGTCTGAGAAACTTGAGCTTGAGAAGGTTGACCGGAAGGTGCAGCAATCTGGCTTGGGGTCAGTGGTGAGACAACATCCTGGTTGCTGCAGGCAGTGTTAGGTGGCTTTCCACTGTCAGCTGTGCTGAGGTGCAGACTGGCTGGGCGAGTTAGTTTTTCAGTTAGACTGGAGGGAGGTGAAGACACAGGTGCTGACACCTGTGAAACTTCTGCTGCTGTTTCTTCCAGGGACGGCTGCAAGGAAGGAGGAAAAGTCCACTCCAGGGTCTCCGGTAATTCTTGTGGCCTAACGGGAGAGACTGGAGTTGGGGGTCCAGAGGGTCGCCTCTGAGAGAGAATGGTGGCCTGCTGAGCTGATTCAGCTAGAGCTAGTGCAAGCATGCGTGCGGCGTTCTTTGGTGGGGGAGGGGGAGGGAGCAAGGACACAGAGCTGACAGGGACAGTGCCCACTGGTGAGTCCAGAGCTACGGCTCCTACGAATGGACAAAACAGAGGGAACTCAAAACAGGGAGAAGGCAGGCTAATATTCACGAGCAGGAATGAGAGGGAGATGGTAAGTTTGTTCTATCTACAGATTGTGGACAGCTATTTCTACACTAAGGGCATTTGTGCAAAGTGTTACTGCTGAAAAGCCTGTTGAACTAAACCTGAAAAATCAAATAATTACCTTATTAAATTGAAACCTGCCTCACTGAGGGTCAATTTACAGCAGCATCAAGAAACAGGAAAAATTTGAGCTAGCATACCCCTGGTTTTAGTTACGCTTACCTGGCTGCTCCTGAAAGCAGGTGATCTGTGGAGCCTGTAAACATTCAATGCTTGATATGTCTTTATTTTCTTTGCTCTCAATGGTAGCAGCTTTAGAGAGAAGCTCTTGTTGGATAGCTTCACTTAGGGGCAGATCAGTGGTTCTTGAAGGAGAGCTCAACTTGGCTTGAGAGTCGAGCGGAGATGAGGGAGGCGAGGCCTGAAGAACAGCGCTCTCTGGCCCCTTCTTTATCATGGAGGAAGTTGATTCAGAGATGCTTAAAGGTGTCAGAACAGTTGACTTCTCACTGATCTCAGCAGACTTAACCGTCATTTTCACGGATGCACAGGGCAGTTTATTGGTATCCCCTAAGGCTGAACTATGTTCTGGAGACTGAGAATGGCTCGAAACCTTTGCTCTGATTGGTGAGACTGGCTCTGAGCCACTGGCACTACCGGGGCTTCGCTTCAGACTGCCCACATCTGTGTCAAGTGAGAAAATGGAAGTCTCTGCCAGAGGAAGGCTACACTGGAAAGACATGGGGTCAAAGTCTAGAGAGGCCATGCCAATGTCAGGGGGGCTCAGGTCCACATCATCAGCAGAGCGTGGAGGAGAGATCAGAGCAGGCACACAGATTGGACCATCATCCCCATCACTGTCCCCTTGACCCAGGTTGTCATAAGAGTTGCAGTGTTGTCTGCTGTCTAGCAGGTCACCGTTGAAAGAAGCCGACAGGGCATCACTGCTGGAACGAGGTCTGCGTGGTCTGTACACTTTAGACTCTCCTGTGTTATAAGAAAACCAGAAACATCAGCATTACCCAATGTTTTATTTTTTTTTGTTTTATTTTATTATTTCGCACATCTTGGTCTGCAGTGCATGCGTTCTAATGGGCTACATTTATATTACATAATGCATTTGGCATAATGCATTTATATTACATAATGCATTTTTATTCAAAGCAACATACAGTGCATTCAAGCATTTTAGATGTTCTCAGCAAGTACATTATATAGGAATCCATTGGTGGCACTAACAAAATTGGTGTTGTTAGTGCCACAGCATACCAGATAAACTACAGAAAAAAATGGGTACTGCATTCACGCTGCACAAGTGAGTAGCGCGTCCCAAAAAGCATTTTATACCCAGTAAACCTGACTGAATCCAAATAATTTAAAATGTTTACAGCTACAGTCTAAAGCTTGATTAGATACCATATTGATGTAAATGTGACCTCCCTCCGCTCGTAAAATAAATTCTAACAATCAGCTTTGTAATAATCCTTAATGGCCTACTCCTCATAACCATTTTAAAATTCATGCCCATTATCACAGGAAACTCAATGCAGTAACCCACTAATGACTTTATTGTTTATATAAAGCCACAGCTCTGTTACACAGCAGACATGCTGTCAGTGTGAAAGCACGACACACATCTGCCATTTCATCTGCCAGTTTATGTGCTGCTCACACACCACAGACGCAGGAAGTGCGAAACAGGCCTAACGCTCTGCGTACTTGGTTTACCTTCAACATTATGTAAAGAGGTGAGAGACTCTTCACTTTTGGCCGACCGAAGAGTTGCAGTGTCCCCTCTTCCTCCTGAAAAGTCCCAATTAAGGGAGAACAGAGAAATAAAGGGAACTTGCTTGCTTATATAATAATGAATCTTAATATCTGAATGAAATATTAAGACATGAAATACATATCTGATGACACTAACCAGCCAATGCCATTGCCTTGAGCTCATTTGGTTCACTGGGATTGCGGTGTAGTTTGCGCTTAGACATCGAGGAAGACTTGCCCAGGTTAAAAAATGACCGCCAACTACCGACTGGAGACTTTTTGGACTTTATGGGTTGCCTTTTTCTAGACAGCAAATTGACAGTAGGTACAAAATGTATTGTTATGAGAATAACGGGAAAACACATTTGGCCTTTTTGTTCTGTTGATGAACACAACCTCAAAAAATACATCGCACCACAGATGTGGAAGATTTTAAAGCTTTCAATATACCTCTCAGTGGGAAATTCAATGACGGTGTGGAATTTGCCCTGTAAGGCTGCAGGCCCCTCTCCCACTTCAATGTACTTGCTGTCTGCAGTGATGGGGGAGTTGATCTGGGCCTGAGTACGAGCCTGCGCCTCTTCTAGTGTTAGCAGCTTAGTGGAAGGGGAGGGTACCAGTAACGATTTAGGACGAGACAAGGAATTGTGGCCTAAGAAGGCAAAATAATTGATGAAAAGAAAAGTCAGTGATAAAGCAAGATATATAGCAATGTGAATACAGTTTAGACAGAAAATACAGATTGGGCCTATTTTGCATACCTGTACCCTCTCGTATGAGTGAGCTCAGTTTGGGGCTGAAGAGAACATCCACGTGGTTGAGGATGAACTCTACCACAACCGACTGTATTCGCACCTCCATGAAGGCTGCTGTTCCACTGAAGCAAGCTGATTCTATCTGCTTTGACCTTTTCAAGAATTTGAGGCAAAAATTAGTTATGAATAGAGTTTTACGGTCATGTTATGAAAAATGGTCCACGGCAACATAAGGGTAGTTGACACGTTGCACATCTTTGAAAAACAAGAATTTGTCTCGGTAACTATTAGGTCATACAATCTGTACACACAAAAATAATTATAAATGTATCAGTAAAACAGTTGAGAAATTACAGGGTTTAGATGGAGTACAGCAGGTCTCTACAAGACATGTCAATTTCCTAAAAGAATCCACCATTTACTTAGCATAACATCACACAAATAGCTTACCTCAGTAGGTTGGGGGCCCAAACAATGGCCAAATTCTTCGTATGCATGTTTGTTACATAGCTGAAAGTGGCCAAGTGTGACAGATGTCTCATAAGAAACTCTAGGGTCCTTAAAACAGAAGCATAAATACTGAATTTTAATCTACACATTCATTATTGACAAATGTTATCTAAAATTAGCATATTGGATTAGACTGAGGAGATCACTCTGTTCTAAATGAACCGCTACAATAATCCTCCATTTTCCACAGTCACAAATGCTCTAGAAATTACTTGAGCTGCATTAGTAATTGATCAGTAACCTTAATGCAAAAGATTAATCAAAAATCGGCAACGTTTGAAAAATGAGGTCATGTTGAACAGAGACCTGCAAGTCTGCAAGTCAGCCTGCAGAGGGCGCTGTGTCATTTACAAACCTGTAATGCGGAGGCGGCAGCTGCTGAATGACATCATGTATTTTGATCAGCCTCTCCTCGTCCGTGGCTGCTGACACGGCCTCCTAAAAAAGAAAAAAAAAGCGAGTGTAAATAAGGGTCACTGAATCCAGAGCAGCAACGACCAACAAAAATACTCCCAAATCCAGCCCAGCTAAATAGGTGCATGTCGACACCACATTACTGAGTGGATAAAAGTAAACGCAATCCGTCTCTGCTCTGCTCCGTTTTCCCTGCCACCATAGCAACCTGAAATCACTAAAGCACTCTTTACTCTGGTCTTTTTCAATTGCAATGACTTTCACCCTGAGATGCTGTAAATGTCAGTGTTTTGTTTTGCATGCAGATGGACTGCTTGCGACGCAAGGAGGACTAAGACACAAGCAGTGAATTTTGCATACTCATTAAAAGCAATCAATAGAATGAGCTCTCAAGGCCTCCGAGAAGTGCTCAGAGTATTCTAACTGAATACTGCACTGGTTTGCCAGTCTCAGATAAGAGACCCACACACAATCACGATGAGAACTTGAACTAATAAAGGTTTCGATACAGCAAGTATGGGCTTGTGGTTCTAATATAATAGGTGCTCTCACCCAGCACTATTTGTATGATAAGGAGTATGCGTATCTGGGAGAAAAGGCTCTTTACGGCCTGCCTTTGTGGAATAGACGCTTACCGAGAATTTCTCATACAGCTGGTAGGTGAGAAGTGGATTGGGAAGCTCTCGGAAGTAAAGCTTGCACAGGGAGCCCACACAGTGTATGTCCTGGATGTAAACATCTTTTGTCAGATCTGGGATCTGTTCAGAGTCAAATTCATGCCTAAACAGAAAAGGCATACACAGTGACATTATAATCTCATTCTGTGAATTTAAATGTCAGTAAGTCACAAAGGAACTATTGGTCAGCCAATTTTTTTCCCCAATGGCTGATGCAGATTTAGATACCAGTGTAAACAGACCAATGGTATACATACTATTTCATATGAGCAATAGAAATGCACACAGAATTAATCATCATTTACAAAACACAGAAAATAAATGACATTAATATTTATTATAATATTGACAAGGCCGTCTACAGAAAAAACGTTTATCCAAAAAGTGACCTGGCCAATTTATCGGCCTATTACTAAAAGAACTGGTTGATCATGCCCTACAGGCCGTTGTTTGTTCTCTAAACTTGTTTCAGTAAGACAATTTTCCCTGGATACGGTAATAAACCACATCTAATCTCTCCAGTCCACTCACTTCCTCTGGATTCACACATACACAAAGCGTGTAATTAGAATCAGCTTTATATTCAGTCACTGCATTCAGAGTTTCTCATGCAGTATGATAAATCCTTATCTCTGCTACTTGTAATTAGGAAAGTGGGTTTATGTCCTACCGCAGCTTCTGAATGTTGGACGCGATCCCAGAGAGACGGTATATTCCATCAACCACTCCATGCTTCTCAATGAATTCAGTGCAACTCTTGAGTACCTGGGGGACTAGAGGTTTAGACAAAATGTTACTGGAGCATCTTTTTTGGCACGTAACGTGTGAGACTTGTCAACATGCCAGTGGAATAGAATGCCAGATACTTTGTGCAGCCAATCGCATTTTGCATAAAATAAATAACTTGGACAGTATAAATACTGGTGGCGTTTCACAGGGAGAAGGCGGCTAACCGGACCTGGCCGTCACGTAACAAGTGCGTGCATGTGAGAGAGAGGCTCTCCTGAGTTTATTGGTGCACATTTGCTCCAGCGGAACGAGACGTACTCCTGATCTACAACTTGGCCTTGCAATGTTTCACCCAGAGGGATTCTGGATAGATGAACCTGACCAGCCTCCCGTCCTGACAAACGTTATCCTGATGAGTGAGTCCCAGAGTCTCTCGAAGACAGATGTTCATCTACATTCCTTACATAGCAGCCTAAAGCACAAAATCCTCCAGAAATGCAAGGGAACGATCTCTCCGAGCTCTCAATAACCATTCAATCCTTTAAAAATGCAGCAAAAAATGGCCAATATGACAGTATATATCACAACAGTATATATGACAATATATTGAAAATTTAATTAAATTAAATAAACCATTTACAAATGAACTGTTTTGCATTTTAATTTAATTAATGAAGCAGTCCTGCCCCCTTGTAGCCATGCGAATATATTTCCCAAGGCATAAACACCGACATATATTTCTACTATTTAACACATCCACTGTTGCACTGAATAAAACTGTTTTATTAAACTCAATTTAAGAGCATAATGAGAGCTGTGCAGGGAGTTCTTGAAAGCTTTACATTTATGTGACTAACCTACACTAATGACTCACAACTTGAACAAAGTGGTCAGCTCTGTCATCTCGCGTTCCTGAGATCAGAGTGTCTGAGACGAAGAGTACACAGTCTGCCATCACCCGCTTTACAAACACATCGAAGCTGTAGGTGCTTATGGGCGGAAGAGGACAGTCAGGGGAGCATAAGGTTCAGATCTGGGTAGGAAACCTAAACACTGTCATCTATACGACCCGACACACAGGGTGACACTGGGTGATCAGTTTCAGGGAAAAGTTTTAAAGAACAATGGAAATGTCTGGTTTCAGAATGTTTCCACTGCTTCGCTTCCAAGGTAAAAGGGATGTACATTCTTTGGCATTTTAATAAAAGCTGCAATTCGTTTATCCCTGTCATACTGTAATGGTCGAGCAGTCACACTGAGTTGTGTGGATCCCGTTTGAAAAGGACAAGGTTTGGATTGTAAGGGCAGGCAATAGCTCCGGGAGGATTTGGAGTCAAACAAATGAAGCAAGTGCTGAAGGCTGCCAGGGAGCTTAGAATCAATAGGGAAGAAATCTCCAGACACGGCTCCCTAACCATTCCTCCTGACCTTTACACCCCTTTAAGCCAACTGGTTGCTATAGCAACCACCCCAGGCACAGACAACCAAGGGTGTTCTAGGGGAGGGGGTCTGATGTGCTTTCCAGGCCACCCGCACAGTGTTAAAGGCAGGCACTGGGGCTGATGTCAAGTTAAACTACCTGTAGCATGGGCAGATTTCCTTTTTTTTCAGTGAAGGGGGCAAGCTCACCATCATGGCCCGAGTTGAGGAGATGCTCTCCCAGGTCACAGCCGAACACCCTCTCCCTGAGGATTCCTCTCTGCTTCAGCTTCTGCTTGGTCGGCCTGGACTTCATGAATGTGCGCAGAAAAGTGATCAGTTTCCCGTGTTTTTTCGACACTGAAGGATAAAGTTGAAAAGAAACAGGACAAAGTTAGGCTAACATTAGTCATTTTTCATGTTAGGGAAGCTGATACTGCACCTTGAAATCACAGACAGTGCAACAATAAAAGAACCAAACAAACATCAGCATAACAAAAAGGCTGATGCCGGTAACAATAACTGGCTTAAGCATCACCACTGTTCCCTTACTTTAGAAAAACTCTCACTCCATTGTGAGAGTTGCTCGCACCCTAGATCACAAAAGGCTGTTTTGGCAGAAGAGCAGGACAACTGCATTCATCCAAAAATGGATTCGAGTTCCCTTTTCCTCCAACAATATTCTTTGGGTGCTTCTTGTATGGTACAGCAAAACTGAGCAAGCCACTTCCTACTCTGTGAATCAATGGATTCAAAGCCCCTGAACAATAAGTTACAAATGTGCTTTGACAAATTGAAACTCAGAGGCTCTGCTTTTGAAAAAAAAAAGAAAAAGCAAACATGATGACGAGTGGCTAACTTACAACATCTGTGAAAGTCCTTTAAAATTAAAGTATTTTCTTTCCTTTCATTTGAGTTTTGAAGGAGGCCAAGAAGCAGGAAAGACGTCTCAAGCTGTTTGGTCTCCTGAGCAGCTTGCGCTGACATCACGCACTGACAGCTACAGCCATGCAAAAGGAATCCAGCTGCCCGGCCTAGAATTTGCATGATACGTTTTTGGATGCCAAAGTAGTGTCACAAGAAAACTTTTCAAGGACTCATAAAAGGAAACAAAGGCGCCAAAATAATTCCATTAGCGTTTCCAATTTTTTTTTACACAGAAAAAAACTAAACAAATGAACACAAACCGAATAACTGATTACATGCTGAGGCTGATCTTCAAACATGCCTGTAACAATGTCAGAGCTATTACGACTGCTGCTGGGAAGGATTTCTGAAATGCATATTTGTCCATCTGTGTTTCTGTTTTTATTTGTGAACACGTGTGGTGCAATTCGCAGGAGGCGGAACAGAAATGAAAACCAAAACCAAAAAAAAACCAAAAGTCATATTGTGGCTCTTAAAAACATTCAAGTCCCTGATGATTTTCAGGGTACGCGACTCATACCGAAAACACAGTGAACGTGGCAAGGGACACCTGCCAGCTGTGACCTCATCAATGGCTGCTCCTTTGAGTGTCTTTAACTTTTAAAAGGCACATTACTCAGTATTTCTTTTACCTAATAAAATATCAACATTCCTCCGAAAGGAGTTGTAACTGGTCTGAAGGCAATTAATCCTTTCATAACCAGCAGAGTTTAATAATAAATAAGCCATTATAGGAATTTCCTGTTCTACTTTTCAAGGGCCAATAAAGTAATTGCCATATTTCTTATTCTGAGGACCACTATAAACCGAACGCATGCATGCGCTAAACTCAGAAGCCTCTAGCAGTGTTGGGACTATGTGCTATTCTCTTGCTAGAATGAGTTTCCTTCAGGCTGCACTTTACCTACGCTGAGAACCTGGTGACGTCACAGCACAACCTGCCTCACTGATGATCTCATTCTAGTTTTAATTTTTAACCTTTTTTCCCCTATTTGTTTAACAAATTGCTCTACCATGTTTTGAAATGTCCCATGATTATTGTCCTGTTTGCCGATTACAATGTGACATTTAAAAAAGGAAAACAATCTTACAGTATACAATTTTTGTTGCCAGATTAAAGTTCAGTTTCACTTTGCTATTTTTTAAGTGCGTTCGTGTTATTGCGACTTTAAAATGATCTTAGAAATATGAAATAGCCCATAACTTCATCGCTAACAGCATCTGAAGGGGCGATTAGTTGAGAAAAACGCTCTCAGAGAAAGCCGTATGTCTGTAGGCTAACAAAATAAACTGCACAAAATGCTTGTTTTCCGTAGTACGAATTAGTACAGTTAATAAATACAGTAAAACCCCATCTAGTGAAGCTAGCGCTAGAAAACTTTCTAACTTACCCTAAAATGCGAAATATCCGTGAAACAAATCCAAGAATAGGAAAACAGTGACCTACGGTTCTGAACTTCTGCCAGGCAGCGACTATTCCAAAGACAACCAATTTAAAACATATATAGTCTAACATCAGCACTTAATAACTGCGTCGTTTTCATATACGCGACACGTCTGTGAAAGACAATCACGGTCCGCCGTCTATCTCGCTCTCCCCGTCAGCCGGTAAAAGCTAATAGTCAGCATGCATTCTTTCCTCTCCGCTTTTTTCCTCCTCTCTTTCCGTTCAGAGGTTGCCCAGCCCCTAATATCAACTTTCAGCAGCGCGGTTGTAACTGCAGTGATCGGGGCGTGAGCAGCAGTGGAACCCAGAGAGCGACAGTTTCAGCCTGCAGGCTGTTGCATTTATCGGATATTTAATATCGAGTGATGAATGTCGTTTAAAGATATGCATTGTACCCTGTAGTCTTCTATTACTCTTATTACGCCTTTAAGTGTACAAAACAGGGAAAATGTCAGGTATTGAATTCGAATGCCTAAATGTCAAACTATAACCAACTGTAACACAGCTACAACAACTCATTGGACTGCATGTAAAGACAACGCATTTTTTACTTCTGGTTTTAAACGTATTCAACACCAAGGCCAAGTGCTATTCAAGATTTACAACAGCCTGACATGGTACAGCCATAAAGAAACTGACAAAGACAACCTTGTCTGGACTCTAAAGCAGTGAGCTTGTGGTAAAACGGTGGAACGCTTGAAAGAAATACACTGTGCCTTTGCAAGGTAACGCCGACCCAGTGTTAATAATGGACTTGCTCCGAGTGATAAATGCAATATACATGTGTGATGTCTGCTAAAACCACAAGCTCTGAAAAACATCAAAAGTTTTATAAACCAAGTGGCTAAATATTGATTTAATAAAGCCTCAGAATTAAAGCTTAAAACATCACAAAGAACAACAGGGTTTGTCTGACACTTTTCTTTTAAGAGCTGCGAACAGGCACAACTGAAAATATCTGTTGATTTAAACCATTAAAAGAGATGATTCTAAGAAATAGTTTAACAACAATGACCCTTTCTCTCATTGAAACAGTTACAGTGAGATTCATTAAAAGCCTCAGTTTTCAGAACAGGTCAGTCAGGAAGTGCACAATCTCCTCTAGGACAAACAGACAGATATTGCGACGTAATTCTAATACAATTTCTCTCTCATTTACTCTCACGGTTCCTTCCAGCTGTCTTGGCTTGTACACAGAGGCAGCTGCCCTTTACTCCATTGAGAGGAAGACATTGTTGCCCCATAAGGAAGTTAGGAAGTGAGAGAGAGCTAAGGGAGATACATCTGGAGCAGCACCTGCTATGTACGAGCATAAGGGAACAAAACTAAATGAACTTTTTGTAACTGTGAATAAGTCTGTGCAATGTCTGAAAGAGCCAGGCTAACAGAAAGTGACACACATAAGAGACAGGAAACGATTATACTCTAGACATTTTCATATCTAACAGCACACCCTATCCGTGTTGCAAAACCGTGGTTAATAAAATAGCACAGCAACCTTTATTACCTGTTATACCACCTGTGCCACAACACAGATGATAGGATGTTATGAGGTTAAACATTTACTCGGGGCATTTGCTTAATGAGGTGGATGATTCACGAGGCATTTTTGTGTCGTTTGGTAAATGCTTGATGCTGAAGCTCTGCAGGGGAGCGGAGCAACATGCTGTATTTGAGCATGTACTATAGCAGCGCACAAGAATGTGTCCGAGTCGCCATGGAGAGCCTGCAGTTTATACCGTTCGTAAACAAAGCAGAGATTATTTTATAGCCTTTCTTAAATGGGCTCATGTAAAGGAGGACCAGAGTGTGTTGTGGAACAACCTAACAATGTGACTCTCTGGGACACACAATAAGTTGCATTTGAAAGAGCAGAGGAATTGTACCATAAACCGGACAAGACCTGACATCAAGAACTTTGAAGATATTACAAAGACAGACACGTAGTCAAAAAAACTGTTTACAGTAGGACAGAATTACGGCAATATAAAATGCAAAACACTGTTCAACAGGCTTGTACGTGCATTCAAAAGGTCGAGAGAGACACAGAAGGAGGGAGGGAGACCGAACACTATCAGGGTAAATCTATGAGAAAAGACAGGGTTCAAAGTCACATGCTGCTGACACAAGAGAGTGAGAAGTGTGTTATGTAAAAAAGACGAGACTCTATATTTGTTCTTCTAAGCTGTTGCTGCAATTAAGAACAGATCCTTGTGTAGTTACTGAGTTACTGAGAGTGAGGCATTCCTCTGCTTGTGATGTTAGAAAAGACCAGTGAAACCATGTTGTTTTAATGCATTGAAGTGCCAGTAGTGTTTAGAAGACCTGTGAGCGACGGTGACTGTGCGAAGGTGCACAGGAGAGTTTGGGATTAGTCCGTGTTAGACGTGGTACATGGATAAACAGTTTGGTCTACCTGAGCTCAGCCTGTAGGGGTTTAATGGGTCGGGAGCCCATGCACTGTCCTGCTTTATACTCTCCATCTCCAAATCTGCATGCCGGGAGGAGAGAAGGGGAGGGGGGAGGGAGGAACCCAGTTAGAGAACATGAGAAGAACAGCTGCACATGCAGCTCTCCATTAGCTTGGCAGTTGCCACTTGCAGGAGAGTTTTTGTATCCACATTTCCTGTCTATTAGGTAATCTTTCACAACAGTTCTGCAGGTTCATAAACTGATAATAAACAAGGTGGTGCAGTAAACTGCACGTTAAGGACAAACATACTGGACTACCATGGGTGTGAGCGCTGGAATGCAAGAGAAATGCTGTTTTATGACATGGCTAAAGGACAACTGATGCATGCAGGGAGAAAGTGTGATAAAGTAACAAAATCTGTGTGCGTGTGTTTGTGTGTGTGTGTGTGAGAGAGAGAGAGTATGAAACTATGTACCGAATATGCGCATGTTTTTGAGTGTTTAGAGGAATAGTTCACCAAAAAACTCGGAGTGTCCTAATTGCACATCATTCCAAGCCACATGTCTCCCTTACATGGGGCACAAAAGGAATTTTTAAAGAATCTTGGCACTGCTCTTGCCTTATAATGAAACCAGCAAGGACCAGGGGCTGTCAGCAAGGGTGTGTAACAAAAACACAGAGACAAAAATTAACTTCACATTAACCATCCTATCTCTTACCAGGATGTGCATCATGTTTTCCTAAAAGACAAGAACTAAAGGCAGTGAGAGTTGAGTTTGAGAGTTATGACAGTGGGCAACATGTATGTTATCTATCACACACAAAGCTATTGTATGCCTTTAGAAGGTTTAGAACAGATTTTATAATCAAAGTTTATAATGCTTTTATGATTATTTTCAATCTTGACAGCCCCTGGTCACTGCCGTTGTACTTTTATGTTCCACATGCGTTTGGAACGAGTAAAAGATGACAGAATTGTCATTTTTGGATGAACTAATCCTTCAAGTAAAAAAAAAGGAGCTGTTGGGGGAGTATACCAGCACGCACAGGGTGGGAACAGACTCCAGGAGGCCGGCCGCAGACCAGAGCAGGGGGACGCTGAGGGAGCAGTGGAGGGAAGCAGAGTCAAATAACGCATTACACATGCATGCAATAAGTGCAAAGCAATGCAACATACATTCAAAATACATACCACAGGGAGATCAGTAGGTGTACAAGCAGTGAAAAATAGCCAAACCACAGCAAAAATCTTTAGGAAATTATGTTGCTCCAGTAGCAAAGCTAATCATATCAACTCCATGAACCTCATTCTTTTGTAGCATTGCCCTTAATAACGAGACACTGAAAAGTATTATTGTAATCCTTCCCAAGAGCCCTAAGCTGTCTTTCGGGCTGATTGCTCTGTGCCATGTCATTGCATCTGTGTAATATTTTTCCCGCAAGACGTCGTTTACCACTGAACCCTCCCACCCACAACAAACCAGCATGATTGGTCAGAAGAGTCACGATGACTCAACTCTCTGTGGGTGCCAATAAGCATTGATTTGATACACGAGACAGCCAAAACCAAAACAGAAATGACTGTAGGTGATAGATTGTTCTCCAGTGGGCTTGGCGGCCCGGTTATGTCCAAGTTGTGATGTAAACAGACCTCTCATAAAAGAGCTCAGTTCAATCCGCACGGTCCACAGCCACTCCAAACATGACTAAATGTATTACTTGTGTTGAGATCGTGAGAGCTAGAAACCCTCCACTGCAGTGGTTAATCAAGTTGTTTGTTTTGCTCAACTTCTAAGTGCTTGGCCAGCATGATGATTGCTTAAAATTCTGTAAACAGAGGAGATATACATGCACCACAGTGTACCATGATGTAAAATAAAGTGTACATGCTTTAGCTCTCTCCAACACACCATAGAGAGTAAAAGGGAAAAGCAAACAACAGCACAGCAGCACAGATTCATTAAAGAAGTAATAAATGAAGAAGGTCACAGGGTTTCTGTTTGGAGAATAAGACAAGCAGAAGGGAGGGGGTTTAGAGATAAGCTATAAAGAAAGTGAGAGGAGGTACAGTACCGAGGAATAGACGGGGAGAAAGATATGTATGTTGGGTGTGAACCATAAATTTCCCATGCAGCGTGGTGACAATGTGCTTCGAGATCTGAGAAACTGGCATGTCTCGCACCCAATGTCTTGAAATTTGAAGTGACACCTTCTAAAAAAGCAGCTGAAAATTATTGCGCTCTTCCCAAGCACGACAGGCTCCAAAACGTCAAATAGCAGCTTGTATTAATACTTTTCATACTGACTTGAGAATCTGTGCTTTATGCAACAGGAACCAGACGCTCCAGTTGGCACCTGTTCCCACTAACTCAAGTGTAAACACCTCTCACAGACTCAATGCATGGCCAATTCAACACGTCACGTCTTGTACACTTTGTACACTCTTATCTGCTCCCTCTCTTCCTTACAAAACATGATTAATATCTTTCAGAAACAAGCAGGTAACAAGCTAGCCTTCAAAACCCTGTATCTTCTAAAAGGCCTTCCAGCCTCGGGAAAAAGCAGAATGCATGACACTCTGAATATCAAGCGTGACCTTGCATTTTGTTTCCTGATGATGTTTGTTGGGTTGTTTTTTTGTTTATAACGTCTTGCAGTGGAAATAAGCTGTTATTGGGCGGTTAATACAGACATGAGCAGAGGCACCAATGAGTTGTCCCAGCAGGATCTGAGGTGTGTGTGTGTGTGTTGCGGTACCTGGTTTTGGCACAGAGTTGGTGACAGACTGCGGGACCTTGTCGTTTATCAGCTCCACGCACTCGCTGGGAAAGAAGCCAACCTGTGGAGAATAGAGAAGGTTTGAAAAGCATCTTAAGAGGGAAACACCAGGGCTTCATCATAACATTCTGCATTCTGGACTTCCTGTCGCATTCAGGAGGAAATAAAGCACACATGCTAATGATTACTGCAGTGTCAAAGACCAACACACACACA
>JAZGTJ010007911.1:0-21945 GCA_036877575.1 Botia almorhae | reverse complement strand
GATCCGCCAGGGCCATCTCGGGACCGGACATTCTGTCACGGAGGCAAGACGAGAAATGTACGATCGAGAAGTGGTCCCCGTGTAGCGTGACAGAGAACTCAAAGGCGGATGTGCGCGAGTGAGCAGGTTAGCCACGCAGTTAATCTGAGAACGCTCCGGCAAAGGAGTAGAGCGTTCTCATACACGCACAAAGAGGATATATAAACGTCCGCTAAGCGGTATTCACGTGAGTTGAGTTGACGTAGAGAAGAGCGACCAGAACTGAGAAAAACCATGAACTCAATGTCCGGTGCTGAGTGAACCTTACTTCCTGTTTATATATCCGCGGAGATTACTTCCGGGACCTCGTGACCTCACGTGACTCGGTGCGTGTGACACCTTGTCCATGTGCTGATCACACCACTGGCCCAGCAGCTGTGCTGGAAGGGCTCTGGACAGAAGTTGGCTTTTGGGCAGATGCTGGTCTGTAAAGCAGTTATAGGTACAGTATGTAATGTTTAAATGGGATAAGTCCCTAAAACAAGAATTCAAAAAAAGGAAAGGGGAAGGAGAAATCAGTAGTCAGTAGTATATATAAATGAACAATGTTACCTGTACCTAGATATCCTCATTTGTTTGTCATCAAAGGTCTACTGGATGACGTACTTTGTGTAACTTTGAGTTTTGACAGCTCCAGCGCTTTTGTTACAGCTACAGATTGTATTGTACATTGTTTATCCTGATTTGTAAATGCATAATAAACCTATCAACTTTCCATAATGGCAGTGTGGGCGGACTGGCCACCTGGAAGACAAGGCATTTTAAGCTGATACATCTCATTTTTGTCTGATCGTCCCAAAAACCTTGTATATCAGTGACCCATTCTTTATTCTGCTTAATTCATTGATGGCGCTGGGGTTATTGTGGTGGTTTAATGTATTTGTCAATAAAGTCAGCGTCTGTTTTTTTCTAGACAGCCCAGCCCATGAGACATTTAATCAGCAGTCCATTGTTTTTTTTCTTAATTGACATTGGGCTGGCCCAATCACAACTCTCCTTTTGGGCTCTGTGCGTGCGTGCAGCGTCATGGTGCATCTGTCAAAACAGTCAGAGAGAGATGGAAAAGAAACGTAAGGAAGGCACAGAGAAATTGCGTGAAAAAAAGAAACAGGTCGTTCAGACAGAAGCTGTAAAATGTGTCAAAATAACATGTTTTAAAATAACATGTTGCCGCAGTAAGACCTTCATCAGCTGATTATGGTGGGGGCTGATGATGATAGTGGTGGTGATGGCACTGGCAGCAGCGGCACAAACAGAGAGGAGGATAAGAAGAGGGAGAGAGATGAGGGAGAAGTGAGTGTAGTGCCTGTGGTAAGCAGAACTGCTTTCAAAACAGAGAGAGAGAGAGACTCCCTGCTCTCAATGACTATTCAATGCTGTAGTATGGAAAACTGTGATCATCTAATCAACAATTTATCCTGTTTCTTCTCTTTTTCCCTCAAACACACAGGTACACACAATACTGATGTCATAGTCTGTTTTAGGAATCATCAGTGTGGATAAAAACACTTCACTTGCCGTTATAGTTAGCCATTGTAGAGAATTGTTTGAGATAATCTTAGCAAGCCTCTGGCAAGCAGTCAATGGCTATTTATCCTGCTCGGGTACAGCAACGATCGCAATTCGACGCATACTATAAGCATAGTTTAAATTAAGAACTATAAAAATATATTGCTGTGTTATGCAGTCTGAGAACATGAATAGGTTTATGAATAAATGCGTTATTCAGTTATGGTAGGGACACTTTAGAATGAAATATTATGTCTGCTAAGGACAGGTGCAGGACACCGATTGAATGTTTATGAACAGACGTATTATGTTGCCAGAGAACATGCCCCAGACATGCCGTGTTTTAAAAATAATTGCATAATGCAGTCTGAGAACATCGACTGTTTATAAATAGTCGCAAACAGCTGCACAGAGACCTTCTCATTATCAGCTTAAACTATCTCTCAGCTAATGTTACAGCAAGGTGACACAAGGTCTCACACAGTACAATGCATTTTTCGCGTTCTGTTTGGAATTGTATCAGATTTGACCATGACTGTATGTTATGAATATAACTCTTCATGTTTAGTTTAGTATACAAAAATATAACCTGAAACCGCCCATCAAAGTAATCTCTCTTACAGAATTGCCAACAAGTGCAGCTACCGATTGAACAAGCAGAATCATCTGAAAACCATCAACAAGGACCAAAAAAAAGATTCCAACATTTCATTGCTTAATAGAGGCTATACCTGTAGGGAGAGAAAGGGTTCTCAAAAGTAGGTTTTTGTTTTATATATAGATTATATAATATATTTATAGTTATATATATATTTATATATATAATTATTCATACTCGTGGCATAACCAGAGCTTGCTTAAATATGGTAGGGATGTCTTGACAGTGTCCTTGCTTGGTGGAGTGGCGCCGGTAGAGTCACTGGTCTTTACCTGAATAGGTCTTTACAAGAGGGCTGACGCTACCGCACAAGCACCAGTGCTTATAGAGCTACTTGGATAATGAGTGAATACAGCTGAACATGCCTTTTTAATTAGCAAAACAGCCCAACCGATGCTCAAACAAAACCTGAAAGTGTTTGATGGCTGACTATTAGCTTGGCTGACTATTAGCTTGGAGTGTAATGGCCTTAAGACATTTACATTTAGCAGATGATTTTATCCAAAGTGACTTATAAAGAGAGAAAGAGCAATAAACATTTGCTCTAACAACCAGTGAGCCAAGCTACTTAGATTAGAAGATTTTTGAATTCAGACTGTTGACTGTCAAGAAGGTTGTTGACTCTTGGATCTTGGCTCTAAGATGGCGGCGAGACAGTAGTGCGCAGCGGCCACTCCGGACACAAAATGGTGCTTTTTTTTAATTTTGACTGACCTCTAATGGCGCATGGACATCGGAGCTACCGGTGTTTATGTATACAACTGCCAGAAACAACAAAATTCAGAAACAACACTACAGCTACCCTGCATGATGATCTGCTGGAGAAGCTACGCAATCTCTGCTTGCTGCAGGGACCAGGTCTCCAGCCCTTGGCTCTGCCTGATGCCAATAGCTGGTGGATGAGACGTCACAAGTGGTGTGTGAGAAAGCAGAAGCACGGTAAGAGGGTGGAGGTCTGTGCTAGGCTAAAAACAAACGTTAGCCAGCCGGCTCTCCCGTCAATACTGCTCTTCAATGTCTGCTCCTTGGATAATAAATTGGATTACATTCGACTCCAGCAAACTACGCAGCATGAGTTCAAAGACTGCTGCATCATCGTCTCCAAGACCATCACCACACGCTCCAACCAGAAACCATGGATGACTGCAGAGGTGTGTGCGCCACTGAGGACCCAAGACTCTGCCTTTAGAGCAGGCGACAGAGCGGCCCTAAGAACAGCGAGGGCCAAACTGTCCAGTGGTATCAGGAAGGCAAAGCGCACATGCTCAGAAAATTTGCATTTTAAGACCAGCAAAGACACACGGCACATGTGGCAGCAATCACCAACTATAGGACAACATCACCTGCCTGTGACAGTGATGTGTTTCTCCCCGATGCGCTAAACATGTTCTATGCTCTGTTCGAGGCACAGAATGGTGTGATGGCAAGGAAGACCTGATCTTAATGATCAGCTGCTGTGTCTAACCACGGTCGATGTGAGGAAGACGCTACATTGTTAACCTGCGGAAGGCTGCTGGTCCAGACAACATTCCTGGCAGAGTGCTCGGAGGATGCACAGACCAGCTGGCAGATGTTTTTACAGACATCTTCAACACCTCCCTGAGCAGCACTGTGTCCTGCCTCAATGACTTCCATCCCGTTGCACTCACACCCATCATAATGAAGTTCTTAATGAAATAGGAAGAGTGTTGGTTAAATACAACCTTTTCAATAACCTTTAAATGGAATGGTAGCAGTAAAACGGGTCCATAGTTGTTGACCACTGAGGGGGCGAGTGTTGGTTTTTTGAGCAGTGTGTAACGAAGAGTCAGACTGGGTAGGATCCATCTGCAGTAATTTATTAACAGAGTCGACAGGCAAGATCAGTAACAGTAAACAGATACAGTGTGGGCTAGGCAAAAGGGTAAACGTGAGACAGGCAAAGGTCGAGGCAGGCAGCAAACAATCGATAACGGACAATCCAAATCGTACACAATAAACACACCAACAATAGACATGGAAAAACGCTTAGTAATAATGCCGGGGCAAATTAAGATTTTGCACAGTACAACTAAAAATGAACGATTTATATGGGAAGTGATTGATGAGTTGCAGGTGACGAAACAGGAAGTAATCAGTCCAGGTATGTGCATGATGGGAATTGAAGTTCGTGGGATTCCGATCAGTACTGTGAGGGTTCCCTCTGGTGACACGGCGGAGAAGAGGCTGGAGCCTCCACCGTAATACAGGGGGTTACCCGAGCCTGCTTGAATGAGGTCATTTGGTTTTTGTACAGAACAGAACCAAATTCAAGTGATTATTGACTGATCATTTTAATCTCTGACTGCTGCTTATTTTCTTTATTTGCTTTATTGTGCTTTTTTGAAATGTTTAGTAATCAAACATGAGAACCAATAGCATTTACTATAAGTAACAACAAACCCAGTGTGACGTGTCAAACATGTTGTTCTGGGAATTTGGACAGGAATGTTGGTCAGAGAGTAATACTATTAATAAAAATGACTTGTTTTTAACAAATGGCTTCAGAAAACGTATTGTACTTTTATTCCTTTGTTATACTTTCTACTTTTATGTTTCATGGTGTGGTTTATAAGGATATGAGGGTGAATAAACAACACTTTTGTGTGTGAACTGTGTCTTTAATACACACAGTATTGTTATTAATAGAGCAGTGAAGTAGAGCAGTCAATCTGTAGCTTGTGTAGAAGTCTCACCCTGTCGTGTCTGACGGCTGCAGGAAATAAAGAGGGTGAGAAATAAAAGTCTGTGTGACTTCTGTTGCAGGTTCATTCTGTTTGCATTGTCATGAACACACGTCCCACTCGCTTCATTAGATTTATAGCCACACTCGATTGGTGTTTCCCACAAAAGTTCTTCATGTGCCGCTATAGTGAGTATGTATTAAAATTGGTGTACGAATTGCCAAACAACAAACTGTCATCCAGCCAGAGGGGAGTGGAGACTGTTGTGCATTGTGCATTGACAATGTTATCTTGGGACTCTTTAGGCCCAATTAACAGCTCAATCCCTGATGTCCCATGTCCTAAGACTTTTGCTGTGGCCGGGGTTCACCCAACAGTGCAAATCCAAACACACACACAAACTTGTGGTTCCCAGCAGTATACAGCTTTGTTAGGCATTTGACAGCTACAGCAGGTTTTACTGCTGGACATCACACAGGAAGTCCTCTAAAACAGGGCGGATAAACCAGGACACATTCTGCTCTATTTAACCTCCAATGAGACTCATGTGAGTTGTTCTTTAAGAAACCGCTCTCTCTCTCTATATATATATTACTCCCCTTTCTTCAAAAGATCTTTAATAATGGATCTTTTCATCATGTGAAAGACAGACACAAACATTTCCCAAAACAGAATATATTTCCCTCTCTAAAGCGATCTAACCTCAAACTGCTGTCAGAGGATGTTCTGTGGGCGTGTTTTTGCGTGACAGGTCTAGGTCACCTCCCTGAAGAAAACCTCCAGAATCTGGGTCAGGACATTCTGTGTGCGCATCCAAACCTGAGAATTCTACAACTAAAACTGTAAAAGCCAAAGATTTTACTCCATATTTATGGCTTTAGATGTGGGTCATTTAAGGAATACTCCTTTGTGATCAAATTAAATAACTTGGAACTGTAAAATAAATGAATGATTCCTATGTTAAACTTTGACCCGTCCCACACAGCTGTATGTTTGCATGTTAACCCTGTTTCTGTCAGGGATGCGCAGGGAATAACCAAATGCAGACATTGATTCGCTTAAACAAAACTTTATTTAAACACAACAAAAACACTCAATCCCTACAAGGGGCTTTCTTCAATAAACAAACTCAAACCTCCCACGGGGGGGGCGAAAACGAGGAACACAGGAAGGAAACAAGTCAATGCAAAAGAATATCAATAAATGAATGTAAACATAGGCCAATTACGTAAGAAATAAATAACTAATATATATAATATATAAACGGGAAAAGACTCCACAAACAAGGACAGGGAATACTTGACAAAACAAACCCGATGAGGAACACGAACAAGATGATCAACAGACCTCCGGACACAAGACACATTAACTGGACTTGACAGCAGACACGAGGGCATTAAATACAAAAGGGAACAATGATGAACAGGTGTGCGAACAGCATAACAGACAACAAGGCAGGCAATAACACAGGCAAAATGACTGAGAGTGCATTAATAGGGTTACAATAGACAGGTCAGCAAGGGTTTGGAGAAACAGTCCGGGCAAAAGGGGATAAGGGAGGGCTGGGAGAACTGGGAGTCTACGTTGGTGTGGTCAGCCACAACCTAGGCCGACCACCAGGAGATTATTATCTCCTGCCTACTTCAAAACCCTCATACATTAGAATAATATATGTGAAATCTTTTACATTTGAGTAGCATTATATAATTGCTATAGCTGTCAGGTTGGTGTTTGGGATTGCAGCGAAGACCCCACACCGAAAGTCCCTACTACAATTTCACATCCATCAGTGAGATGATTGTATCAACACTTATACAGAACTTTACTGACACCACACTCACTTTGTTTTACACAGAGAACATAAGGTTTTGCTCAACCATCTCCAGTGTGCAGATTCACCTAGAAGATGAGATGCCAGGAGTCAGCTCAGTGATAGATGAGCTTGGTTCATAGTTTTACCTCTACTTTTATTGAGAAACACTTTTAATGTCAACAGAGAGTCTGAACCTCATTTTAACCTCTTTTCACAATATAATGTCCCTATCAAGGTGAGGAGACTTAACTGGTTTTACAAATACCTCCAAGGACAGAAACAGAAGTTTTAACCAGGAAGAAATTAACCAGCCTTTCTGTTATGGTGGAGGCTCCAGCCTCTTCTCCAACACACCACCAGACGGAACCATCTCCGGAATACTAGCCGGAAGTCATTTCGGACTACAACTCCCATGATGCAACTCACCTGCCGTTGATCACTTCTTGTTTGTCACCTGTTCATAATTAACCATCACCCATATAAACTGGACTTTTTTAGACATTCAATGCGAAGTCTTGATTTGCCCAGTGTTTCAATTCCAAATGGGTTTCCCTGTTATTTCCATTGTTTACCTTAAACTAACAGAATGCATAGTCGATATCAAGTCTTGGATGACTAGTAACTTTTTACTATTAAAATCAGATAAAACAGAAGTTTTACTTGTTGGGCAAATACCCTCAACACGGAGCAACATAGAACACTGCATTACTTTGCATGGATGCTCTATAAAGCCTGCTTCATTAGCCATAAATCTGGGTGTCGTTTTTGATAACAATTTATCACTTGAAAGCCATATTTCCAATATTTTTAAAACTGTGTTTTTCCAGATTAAAAATATATCAAAACTACGACACATGCTCTCGAAGCCAGACACTGAAAAATTAATTCATGCATTCATGACATCAAGACTTGATTATTGCAATGCCCCACTTGGTGGCTGCCCTGCAAGATTAATCCAAAAACTCCAGATGGTTCAGAATGCAGCGGCCAGAGTTCTCACGAGAACGAACAAGTATGGCCATATAAGCCCAGTTTTGTCAACTCTACACTGGCTGCCTATCAAGCATCGTATAAATTTTAAAATCTTGCTTATTACTTACAAGACAAGGCCCTGAATGGTTGAGCTCCTCAATACTTAAGCAAGCTCCTCTCCTATTATAGTCCTTTATGTTCATTGCGATCTGAAGGTTCTGGTCAACTGTTAGTACCCAGAATCTCCAAAACAAGTCCTGGTGGTAGATCCTTCTCGTATTTTGCACCCAAACTTTGGAATAGTCTTTCCAGTGTTGTCCGGGAGGCAGATACACTGTCTTTTTAAATCTCGACTAAAGACCCACCTCTTTAATCTTGCCTACACATAGTCATATGGATTTATTACTCAAATCCCCTAAGGTATTAATAGGCTGATTATTAGGGAACATATCCTACAAGAACGGATGTACTGGCTCCACACTAAATCTGTCTGTCTTTCATTCCCCAAGGTCCTGTAGTCAGCTGAAACCAAACTCTGAGACCAGATGGTGGGGGACTGGATGAAATGACCCTGAGACAGATCATCAGGATTTGATAGACTTCTTAAGTAAACCTACCCTTATTTACATGACAACCTTTAGCTTTATTTTGTTTCCTGCTTGAATGAACTAAAACTTATCAAAATCAACTCTGTTTGTATCTACAAATTACAAATTGCAGCTTTAACGTGCCAGAGAAGAACTGGTCCTCCTGGTCGAGCCAGTGGCCTCCCAAGGTTTTTTCTCCATCTACATATCATTGGTGTTTTGGTTTCTTGTCACTGTCGCCTTGTTGGCTTGCTTGCTGGGAGATTGTTGACGTCTATCTTAGATTAGGGTTTTGTAAATTGTAAACGTCCAATATTTTACTGTATATATTTTATGTATATGTATGTATGCTGCTTTTGCATGTTGTGTAGTTCATGGTACTTTTGCAAATCCCTTATTGCCCTGTCCCATAAGATGTTGTCTATTATATGCCATCCTTACGTATGATGGAATGCATATATTTTGCTCAACAATTCTGTGGCTTTATCGGTTCAGTCAGCTCTTTGTTCATAAACATATTATAGGCATAGTATACGTAATTAGTTCTATCCCACACATATTATTTGCAATAATACCATTAACATGTCTGACATTTGTTCTGTGTTCTATTATTATTCTTTGTTTTTATGTAAAGCTGCTTTGAAGCAATGTAAAATTGTAATGTTACATTATGTGAGGCATAATGTTACTGCAATTAGTAACATTATGCCTCACCGCTTTTTGTTGGCACGATTTCTCAGTGCCCGACAGTTGTAACCATCAGTTTTCCATCAATAATTAATTATTAATCATGACAATAAACTCTGTTCATATCTACAACAGTTACAAATTGCAGCATTATGTGCCAGAGGAGAACTGGCCCTCCTGGTATACCTAATTAGTCTTGTCCCACACATATTGTTTGCAATAATACCATTAACATGTCTGACATTTGTTCTGTGTTTTTATTATTATTCTTTGTTTTTTTATGTAAAGCTGCTTTGAAGCAATGTAACATTGTAAAGAGCTCTATATAAATAAAATAAAATTGAATTTACCTGTGTATGATTTTGGACTGTTCTCGTCATCGATTGTTTGTTGCCTGCCTTTCACTTGGATTATATTACTGTTTCTGATTGTTTGCGGCCTGCCCAGATTATTGCCTACTTAATGTTTACTTTCTGCCTTGCCTTCATTATACCTGGTTGCTGTTATCGAACTCTGTCTGTTGACCACTCTGATTAAACATGCTGCAAATGGATCCTAACCCATCTGACTCTTCATTTCAGAAGACTTCGTCACCCAATGATCCAGCAGCACTCATGCAGCTATCATCTGAACTAACAGTCCAAGCCTCGCAAATTGCTTTGCACCAACATCAGTTAAATCGACTATCCTCTCTCACCGAGGGGTTGGTGAAAGCTCTCCAAGGGTTGCGTCTCATGCCTCAGGAACCAACTGTAACCGAGCCACCCACGCCGTTCACTCCACCGTGCAGCGCCTCTATAAGCCCTCGACTAGCTTTTCCAGTGATGTTTGATGGTTTTCCTTCTAAATGCAAGGGGTTTTTACGGCAATGCATGCTTTTTGTAAACCAGCAGCCGTCTTTATATCCCAATGACTCTAGCTTTTGTTAGCTGCTTATTAACCGAAAAGACGCTAGATTGGGCAACAGTGGTTTGGAGATTTGACGGGGCAGTCTTCCCAACCTTCGACATCTCCCTTCAACGATTCTTCGAGCACCCAGCAGGAGGTAGGAGTCCTGGTGAGCAGCTCCTAACTCTCACGCAGGAAAACTAAGAGTGAATATGCTCTGACCTTCCTCACTCTAGCAGCACATACCAACTGGGTTGAGGACACACTGAAGCTACTTTTCCGGAGGGGTCTCAACACTGAGCTGCAGTCTAAACTCACCTGTAGGGACGAGGGCAGGAGCCTCGGGGAGTTCATTGACCTAACCATCCAGATTGACAATCTCATACGCTCATGCTGATCACACATAACGTTTTCTTCTCCGAACCAGGGTGCCACTTCTCTATCAGAGCCCATGCAACGAGGCTACACTCACCTCTCTCAGGATGAACTAACCCGTCGAATCCAGAATCGCCTCTGTCTGTACTGTGGTCAGCCTGGTCACGTCAAGGCCTCATGTCCAGTTCGTCCAGCCCCAGATTGACTCATGGTGAGTGTGACCTCCACCTCTACTAACCACTGTAGTATCATATTATCTGTTACATTAGGTTGCTGCTGGAAACTTCATTTCATAAGTTTGCTTTAAAAAAATCATAGTCCACTAACCTTTTCTGATTGCTCCTTGACAGTGGAGGTGTTAGACAGTCATCCACTGGGTGATAATGGAACCTGCCAACTGACTGAGAACATCAAACTGTCTGTTGGAGGACTACATTCTGAGGATCTCCAATTCTATGCTATTTCCTCCCCTAATCATGCCATACTCGTAGGTCTACCTTGGCTAAGTCAACATGAACCAGTCATCTCCTAGAGATAAGGAGAATTACTGCAGTGGGGTTCCTATTGTTGTCAACAATGCCTAAAGAACGTCTGTCTTGTCAGTTGTATCACTGATTCTAAAGAAACACCCATTAACACTACTGTTCCCACAGAGTATGTTGACTTAATGGAGATATTCCACAAAAAGAAGGCATCCCAGTTATCTCCTCATCGCCCATTTAATTGTGTAATTGACCTAAAGGATGCATTTTTTCCTTTATCACATATCACATCTATTATTCCTAAATGATGTAACCATAAAATTTCAATACCCTTCACCCTTAGTCCCAGTCACCTTAGAACAGCTCCGCCAAGCTAAATTCTACACCAAACTCGACCTACGTATTGCCTACAACTTGGTTAAAGAATTAGAGAAGAGGATGAATGGAAGACCGCTTTTCCACAACTTCAGGACATTATGTGTATTTAGTTATGCCATTTGGCCTGGCTAACAGCCCTTCCGTATTTCTGTCGTTTATGAACAACATATTCAGTGACATGCTGGAGTGATGGGTGATAATTTACATCGATAACATCCTCATCTATTCTAACTCCCTTGAGGAGCACGCCCAACATGTTAGATCCATCCTCAAACGACTTCTAGAATGTAAATTATATGTGAAGGAGGAAAAATGTGAGGGTTGGGTTACATAATTAGACGTGATGGCGTTGCCATGGACCACAAGAAAGTAGAATCTGTCTCCATATGACCACAAACCAGAACTATCAAGGAATTGCAGAGATTTTTGGATTTTGCCTATTTTTATAGAGACGCTTTATGGCGCTCCAACGGGCTTCAGCTCCGTTGCAGCTCCCTTAACGTTTATAACCAAGCAGGCATCAAATAAATTGAAATAACCCCCCAGGCAGAATCAGCCTTTTAAGAATTAAAAAAGCTTTCCTGTAGCTCAGTGGTTAGAGCATGGCGTTAACAACGCCAAGGTCATGGGTTCGATCCCAGGGATTGCACATACTCAATGTATAGTGATCAATGTGTAGTATAATGCAATGTAAGTCGCTTTGGATAAAAGCGTCTGCCAAATGCCTAAATGTAAATGTAAATGTAAATGTAAAAAGATGTTTTACCTCGGCTCCTATTCTTAAGCACCCTGATCCTGATAAACCCTTTATAGTGGAGGTAGATGCCTCTAACACGGGTGTTGGTGCTATCCTCTCACAACACCATGGCACTCCCCCCAAGTTATATCCATGCACATTTTTTTCACAGAAACTCTCCACAGCTGAACGTAACTTGAACATAACATGCTGTTGGCAACCATGAACAGCTGGCCATGAAGTGGAGACATTGGTTAGAAGGAGCTTCACACCATTTCACTGTCCTGACAGATCATACGAATCTGAAATACTTCTGCTCAGCTAAAAGACTTAATCCTCGACAGGTTAGATGGGCACTATTCTTCACTAGATTTCAATTTACAGTTATCTATCGCCCAGGTTCAAAGAACACCAAGGCCGACTCTCTCTCCCGTCACACCGAAGTGACTCCCATCCTTCCCAATCAATCATTCCAGGAAAATTATTAGTAGCCCAGTTACAATGGGACATCACCACCGAAATTAATCTGGCAAATAGTCAGACACCACCCCCTCCTACATGCCCAGGTGATCGTACCTTTGTTCCAGAACACTTGTGCAAACGCATAGTTTCCTTGGTCCAGGATTTCCCCAGTTGTGGTCACCCTGGCATTAATGCCACCATTCAGCTACTCACAAATTGCTATTGGTGGTCATCAACAAGACCAGACATTATCTCTACTGATGTAATTAAATATAAACAGCAGAACTTTTATGCAATTATGTCTTCAGATATTATGGCCTGCCTGACGATATCGTTTCAGACAGAGGTCCACAATTTACATCGAGAGTGTGGTCTGCCTTTTTCAAGAACCTTGGTGTAATTATTAGTCTCACATCCGGATACCATTCTCAATCCAACGGCCAAACAGAACGTTTAAACCAGGATATAACTCGCTTCCTGAGATATTATTGTCAAGAATGTCAAACCGACTGGAGCAGATTCCTTATGTGGGCTGAGTATGCTCAGGACTCCCTGATCAAACCCTCAACTGGTCGAACCCCCTTCTCAACTGGTCTAACCCCTGGTCTAACCCCCTTGTATTAGGATTACAACCACCACTAATTGCCTGGTCCGGCGAAACCACCAAACTACCATCGGTAACCGAGTGGCTATTATTTCTGATTGTTTGCTGCCTGCCCTGATTATTGCCTGCTTAATGTTTACTCTCTGTCTTTCCTACGTTATACAGTGGGGCAAATAAGTATTTAATACACTGCTGATTATACAAGTTTTCCCACTTACAAAGAATGGAGAGATGTGTAATTTTCGCCATAGGTACACCTCAACTGTGAGAGACAGAATCTAAAAAAAAATCCAGAAAGTCACATTGTATGATTTTTAAATAATTAATTTCCATTTTATTGCATGAAATAAATATTTGATCACCTACCAACCAGCAAGAATTCTTGCTCTCACAGACCTGTTAGTTTGTCTTTAAGAAGCCCTCCTATCCTCCACTCATTACCTGTATTAATTGCACCTGTTTGAACTCGTTACCTGTATAAAAGACACCTGTCCACACACTCAATCAATCAGACTGCAACCTCTCCACTATGGGCAAGACCAAAAAGTTGTCCAAGGACACTAGGGACAAAATTGTTGACCTGCACAAGGCTGGGATGGGCTACAGGACAATATGCAAACAGCTCGGTGAGAAGGTAACAACTGTTGGCGCAATTATTAGAAAATGGAAGAAATTCAAGATGGTTGTCAATATTCCTCAGACTGGGGCTCCATGCAAGATCTTGCCTTGTGGAGTATCAATGATCCTGAGAAAGGTGTCCTGAGAAAAGAATCATCCTAGAACTACACTTAGAACTACTAAGTTTGCCAAAGACCATCTGGATGATCCAAAGGAGGCATGGGAGAAGGTCATGTGGTCAGATGAGACCAAAATAGAACTTTTTGTATAAACTCCACTCACCGTGTTTGGAGGAAGAAGAAGGATGAGTACAATCCCAAGAACACCATCCCAACCATGAAGCATGGGGGTGAAAACATTATGCTTTGGGGGAGCTTTTCTGCAAAGGGGACAGGACAACTGCACTGTGGGAGGATGGATGGGGCCATGTATCGCAAGATTTTGGGCAACAATCTCCTTCCCTCAAAAAGAGCATTGAAGATGGTTCGTGGCTGGGTCTTTCAGCATGACAATGACTCCAAACACACAGCCAGGGCAACTAAGGAGTGGCTCCGTAAGAAGCATTTCATTAGCCAGTCTCTAGACCTGAACCCAATAGAAATCTATGGAAGGAGATGAAACTCTGTGTTGCCCAGCGACAGCCCCAAAACCTGAAAGCTCTGGGAAAGACCTGTATGGAGGGGTGGGTCAAAATCCCTGCTGCAGTGTGTGCAAACCTGGTCAAGAACTACAGAAAACGTCTGACCTCTGTAATTGTAAACAAAGGTTTCTGTACCAATTATTACGTTCTATTTTTCTATTGTATCAAATACGTATTTCATGTAATAAATGAAATTTATGAATGTAACGCATTTCAATAAAATGAAAATTAAGTATTTAAAAATCATACAATGTGATTTTCTGTATTTTTTTTAAGTTCTGCCTCTTACAGTTGAGGTGTACCTATGGTGAAAATTACACATCTCTCCATTCTTTGTAAGTGGAAAAACTTGAAAAATCGGCAGTGTATCAAATACTTATTTGCCCCACTGTACCAGTATACCTGCTGTTATCGAACTTTGCCTGTTGACCATTCTGATTAAACGTGCCGCAAATGGATTCTAACCCATCTGACTCTTTGTTACACTTTCTCTATTTAGCTTAACACCAATTTTTGTTTTAAATCAATATATAATTATAAATCAGGATTATCAGGTTTCCATTTATATCCAAGAAAGTTATGAATTGCAGCTTTAATGTGCCAGATGAGAACTGGTCCTTCCAGTTGAGCATGGTTTCTCCCAAGGTTTTTCACTCTATTTATACATATCATTGAAGTTTTGGTGGCTGACCATTTTGGCTTGTTTATTGGGAGACTGCTGACATTTTGCTTGGCTTAGGGTTTTGTAAATTGTATTTATTTTTGTTTGCTAGATTTTGTTTGTAAAGCTGCTTTGCAACAGTGCAAATTGTAAAAAAAAAATATATGCTGCAGAAATAAAAAATGATATTGAATGAATTCACCAAATAAGTTATAATTGAAGTATCTAAAAACCACTTGTTTGACCAAAGAAGATCTTTCAACAAGAGGAGAAATAAATGCGGACCAATATCAGTTATTGTGTGTTATATATGTAACGTTTTTTCACTGGTGTGCTCCCCCAAATGGCTCTGCGTTGTGTTGATGTAAGGAGTGAATGAAGAGGACACCAAGATCGCCGTTGAGTCAAAGCAGAGTAGCTTTTCTTTTTATTGGGCTCTTTATCCACATCAGTCACTATGTAGTGATCTTCCTTCACATCCACCACAGAATGGCAACATCCTTCCCATAGCTGCGTCAGTTAACAAGCAGCATCAAAATTACAAAATATATCCAATTATGAAAAGGAAATAATATAGTGTCTTCTCTTAAATGGAAAGTATTTACATTAGTAGTAGTTACAAACTTACTCAAACACAGGAAAAATAAACTTCAACATATTACAAATAAAGGGAACTGTTCGAAGTATACAGAATACAAAGAATAAAACCCCAAAATACTCAGATAAAGCTCAACACAATATAACCACCCACATGGAATTGACAAAACAATTCCATTTTTGGACAAAACAATTCCATTTTTTATATTTGTAATATAAAAATATTACAAATAATAAATTATCCATCAAAAATGAACACACATATACATTAATGAACATGTAAACGACAGTATATTTCTTAAACTGGCATGGATGGCTAATATAATGAAATAAACAAAACAAATTTCACAGAGAACAGGATAACCCTTCTTACCTTCCCATAAGTGACAGCACCCCCCTAAGGCTGGGAGAACATATTACATCTTCCCTACATCTATAAATAGTTTCTTTGCAAATGCTGCCAATAAATTCAAATGTACTTTTAGTTTGATTGTTTTGAACATGTAAAACTGTACTGTGTTAGCCCGCCATTTAATTTGATGTACTTGTAGTACTGCTCAGAGCTGTTCTTGTTCTCATACCATTTGGTTTTACTTTTATTCATGTTTATTCCTTATTCTTGAAAACTTGAGCTGTCCATTCCAAAGGCAGCTGCTTGTGTCTGACAGAAGAATCCTTGTAAGCAACATTTAGGGAAGGTCAAATAAATTGAATCCAGTCTGTTGCACTTCGTAATTAGGCGTTACGGATCAGCAAAAGCGACATTGTTTTTTTTTCTCTCGGGATTTTGTCTTTTTGTCTTTTTTGTCTTTCAGCTTCATGGTCAAATACCTCTCTATATAAAGCTGTAGTCCCTGTTCATTATTTTATTTACAACATTCCCTGCTGCTTTTTTTGTGACAAAAATGTGACTATCCAGAGTTTATAATGACCTATCCACACAAAATTGCTAATCTGAAAGTGATACAATTGACAATATTTAGCTGGATGTTTGGTATAGATTTAGTATTTTGTGGTACATTTAGCAAGTCGTTTTATTGTTAGTTTATACATAAAAAAACATTCTTGATCCTAGCAATTGTAATTTAATGCCACACTCTCCTACATCAAATAATATAAACTCAAGTTAATACTATAATCGTGTTTGTAAAAGTAATCCAACTAAATAGGAGATAATCTAAAAATATGTTTTTAATAACCAAAACTCAAGACACCAAGGCTGTGTTTACACTGGAAAAAAAAATCCAATTTTTTTTTACTCCCATTTGACACAGATAGGAATTTGTTGTGTGTAAAAAAGCACATGATTTGATTTTTTTATATTCGATCTGAGCCACTTTCAAATGTGGATTTAAATCGGATACATATTCAATATATCTAGACATCCACCCTGCGTCTAAACACGAATATCTTATTCATCTTGGATTTACTGTTACTGTTTCACAACGGATTGAATTGAACATCATCATTTCACACGTACTGAACCTGGCTGCAATGTTAGCACAAAATAAAGAGCATTAAAGTCAAATATAAGGAGGCAGAATATGGAGTTATTGTGTCACAGATGTGGAAAGTGTTAAAGTCGTCTTTATGATTGCAGCATAAAACAGTTTTTGCTTTGTCCAATTGCTGTTGGGTTTACTTTCGCAGACTGTTGAACAGATGAATTAGCAAAAGTCCATCCACAATTGGAGGATCAATCATGGTGCTCAGTGAAGGAATCTTTTTGGCTGGGAGATTAATGTTAACGTGCATCGGATATCAGGCGCAAGTTTAAACTGTTACTGTTAACTGTTAAACTGTTAAGCTGTCGCTCCGCCTCCTCCCTGCCACCAGAGGGAGCCTTTGCCAGAATATTAATGTCATTCAAGACTGGATTTCCCATGTTCCCCATACCTCGGGAACAACGATCTTGTTGTTCTGTTTGCCGGTGTTTGACCCTTGCCTGTTTTTTGACTACACTATCTAATAAATCGCTGCATATGGATCCCACTGTCGCAGTGTCATCGTTACAGAAGACATGGCCAACAAGCAATCTGCAGCCATGCAGCAATACATCAAGGAAGATCTGTCTAAAGGCTTAATTCGCCTGTCCAACTCACCTGCGGCGGCAGGCTTCTTCTTTGTTAAAAAGAAGGAGCGGGGACTGAGGCCATGCATTGACTATTGTGGTTTAAATGATGTTACAATAAAATATACTATCCGCTTCCTCTCATTCCTGTTGCTCTAGAACAACTCTGTCGAGCCAAATATTTCACAAAATTAGATCTAAGAAGAGCATATAATCTTGTCCGCATTAAAAAAGGGGATAAATGGAAAACAGCCTTTTCCAAATCCACCGAACATTATGAGTATTTAGTCATGCTGTTTGGTTTAGCTAATAGCCCATCCATATTCCAGTCATTCATGAACGACATTTTCCGTGATATGCTCAACAAATGGGCCATAGTCTATATCGACAACATTTTAATATATTCTGAATCCCTCAAAGAACACATAAAACACGTTCATTTAGTGCTGAAATGATTAATTGAGAATAACCGTTATGTTAGAGGAGAAAAGTGTGAGTTTCATACTACCAGGAGCACTTTTCTCGATTACGTGATTAGCCAGGACTCCCTAAGACGATCAAAGAGCTACAACACTTTCTAGGTTTCGTGAATTTCTACCACCGATTTATTAGAGGCTTTAGTTCAGTAGGGTCCCCATTAACCTCGCTTACCAAATGCCAGTCTAGTAAATTAGCCTGGAACGATGCAGCACTCAGGGCATTCTCAGAATTAAAGAAACGTTTTACCACTGCCCCCATCCTACGTCACCCTGATCCTGAACTACCTTTTGTAGTCGAAGTTGATGCATCTAATTTTTGCATAGGCGCCATCTTGTCCCAGCGACAAGGTACTCCGGCCAAGATGTACCCATGTGCCTATTTCTCTAGAAAGCTTTCCCCAGCCGAACACAATTATGAAGTTGGTAACAGAAAATTGCTAGCTATCAAACTCACTCTAGAGCAATGGCGACACTAGCTGGAGGGGGCTGCACACCCATTCACGGTCATTACTGATCATAAGAACCTTCAATACTTGCATACAGCTAAACAGAAGGCTTGATGGTCCCTTTTTTTACAGGTTTTGATTTTACAGTGACGTATAGCCTGGGTTCCAAGAACACCAAGGCTGATGCCCTCTCTCTGCAGTTTGCAAAGTTTCGAGATCTCTATCTGTTGAATATCCTAGTCGCCCCAGTTCAATGGGATCTCCATTCTGAGATTCTTAGCGCCAATGAGACACAACCCCGTCCCACCACGTGTAACTTTACTCCTTCCCCCACCATCCTAGAAAGCACGTCCTCACACCTCACAACTGAAACTACACCTAAATAGTGGAAAGGGCACAAAGTCCAAACAAAAAAAAAACGAAAAGGGAGGTCTAGGAGGAGCTCATAGAGCTGGCATACGGCAGAGAGTTGGCATACAGCAGGGAACTGGGAAGCACCAGGGTGGAGCTGATGGAGGGAGGAGCCATGGCAGAGTTCCAGTGGGACTGACCAACAGAGGTGGAGCTGGTAGAGATGGAGACCCAGGTGGAGCTGAAGAGCCGACAAACCTGGGTGACAGGGTGAGAGGTGCAAGGGGGCACTGGTTTAAGCAAGTGAGGCAGGGACACTGGCAGACCAGGGTGACAGATAGAGTAAGGACCAAGGTGGAGCTAGAGGGAAGGAGCTTAGGCTATGTTCTGTGGCAGACTCAGGCATCATGTTATGTGGGGGAACCACAGCTTACTATGACTCACTCCACAAACTCTGCCAAACTCCCTCAAGGACCATCTCCAGATAGGAATGCCTTGGACTGCTCACTGAGACTACTATGGAAAAACCCCATAGAGTGAGCAGTCTGGATAGCAAGTTAGGCACATCAAATTCCATACAAAATTCTTTGTATGTGAGAACACTTTACACATTTACATTTAGCAGACACTTTTATCCAAAGCGACTTACAAATGAGGACAAGGAAGCAATTTCAACAACTATAAGAGCAGCAATGAATAACTGCTATAGACAGGTCCCAGGTATTCCAGCACAGAAGGTGGCGGCAAATGTTTTTTAATTAAAGAAGTAGAGGTAGTGGCGGTGTGTTAGTTGATTAGTCAAGGAAGTGAAGATGAAATAGTTGACTTTTTAGTAATTTCTTGACAGATGACAGCTAATGACTCAGCCATTATTATAGACTTCCCTTGCTCCAAAAGGAAAAGGCAGATGGTTGGAATATCCAACCAAAGTGTTTGTAGGAGTAATCCAATAAAACTAGGAGGTAATCTCAAAGTACACTATAAATAACCAAAACACAGGAGAACACAAAACAACATAATTAAACAAGGACTGACAAAGAACAAAACAAAACCAGGAAGTATATATATACAGGATAACTGAACTAGAAACAGGTAAAGAAAATCAGTAACTACGGCAATGAAGGAGGAGCTAATGATGAACTAACAAAATGATAACTAAATGAACAAAGGTAGGGAACAACCAAAACCACAAAAAACCCACAAAGAACAGACACAATTGTGACAATTACATAATGTACATGCATTTAACTATTAGGTTAATGAATATATTGTCACGGGTGAAGAATCACACGACAAGGCAGGCGGTGAGAAAATACCCCGGAGGGTGGATTTATTGACAAAATAAGGGGGTGTAGTGCGTGGGGAAGCAGCCGGGCTGGCTGCTGGTGAAGGTGCTGGTGCTGGTGCTGGTGCGGCTAGTGCTCGGGGTTGCGTCCCTCCTGGCGGCGGGAGTGTGCGGTGGCGCGTGCTCTCTTAGGTGGCTTCCGGCCACTCGCTGCTCTCGGCGTTCGCGGGGGACACGCAACATAACTCCGGCTGTCGGCACTTCCAGACTTCGCTTCGGTTCCAAAAATCAGTCTTCCTCTTTCCTCCTATCTTCGCCTCAATCTCCCACTCTTTCTGGGCGGAAGGCGGCGGCGTTTTAACGCCGCGGGGTGACGCGGTGCAGCTGTGCCCGGTCTGCCCGTGATGAGCTCGGGCAGGTGTGGCGCGTCCGTTGCCAGGGCGACGCTTATTGCCCCGGTGAGACTCGTCACAATATAAAAATATATAAAACTCAAAATGTATAAAACTGTACTAAAACTGTACTATACTATTTGATTTGTGATAGAATATGACAGAAATATATTATGAAATATATAACTGATGTATATAATTAAGTGAAAACAGAAAAATATAGCCTTTCTCACCTGTAAATTCTCCACCGGATTCAGATCTTTAATATATTTAACGTAGTGGCCAATAAAAGTGTTTTTAATCCAAGTGAGAGAAGATTTGTTTTCCAGCAAGACAGTAACCTCTGCAGACTCATCACCCTTCCTTGAGGATTTCCTGTATTTTTCTGAATTCAATGTTCCCTCTTCCCAAACATTTGGTCTGATGGCCAGAAAGCTGAGTTTTGGTCTTATCAAACCACAGATGCTTCCTCCAGGTAGTGTTGATTTCAGTTTTTAACAGCATTTCTTAGATATCATGTACTGTGTCTTGAATGGTTGATTTAACTGTACTTGTTAATGTATTGTATTGTGATGATCTTGTATTGTCCCTTAATGAGGGGTTTATTTCTGTTGATTTTGGGAGAGATACAAGCCTAAGGTAGTTGGTCGGCCACTTGTTAGTTGGTCAAGCTGAAGACAGCTTAAACCAGCAGGTCATCTTAGACTGGTTTAACCTGTTATTTTTAAGCAGTTATGTCAGTATATTTTACAGACATCAGCGCATATGCTATTAATTTTCCACCCTCCATACTACTGATACAGAATAAATTATACATATGTAATGATGCAGATTCAGCAATACAGATTCAATGATGCAGATTCAGTGTTGCAGATTTAACGATGCAGATTCAGTGATGCAGATTAAGTGAAGCAGATTCAGTGATACACATTTAGTGATACAAATTCAATGATGCGAATTCAGTGATACAGATATACTGATGCAAATTCAGTGATGCAGATTTAGTGATACAGATTTAGTGATACAGATTCAATGATGCAAATTCAGTGATATAGGTTTAATGATACAGATTCAGTGATGCACATTCAGTCAAAAAGATTAAGTGGTAAAGAGAGTAGCAGATGTAAAAAATGTGTCTGTAGTTTTCAGTTTTGGGCAGTAGCTTCCCTATAAACAGCTTCAACTATATTAAGTTTTAGTCACATAATAACTTTGCTAATTGAACAGTTGAGCTCTGTCATGTTACACTCTCTGTGACCTGTTTAGCCTCAACCATTGCCTTAGTTTATAGTTAAAGGGAGGGCTAATAGGGATGCTGATCTTAGTTTGTGTCACGGAGGCAAGACGAGAAATGAACGATCGAGAAGTGGTCCCCGTGTAGCGTGACAGAGAACTCAAACGCGGATGTGTGCGAGTGAGCAGGTTAGCCACGCAGTTAATCTGAGAACGCTCCGGCAAAGGAGTAGAGATTTCCACCCGGAAACCCGCGTTCTCATACACGCACAAAGAGGAT
>JAZGTJ010007910.1:0-15680 GCA_036877575.1 Botia almorhae | reverse complement strand
AGAGAACGAGAAAGACGTTTATCCGTGCAAGAGGACACACGGACTCAGAGGACTCAGTCCACAGAGAGCAGCATTCACCTCCTATTGGATTCCTGAGGATTTCTCCTTTGCTCCCACTGCACCTTTCCGTTTTCCCTTTCCCTAGCCATCCCCCCTTTCCCCTCCCTCCTTCCCCCCCACTGTCCTCTCCGCTCTGGACTGCTCCTCCGGGCATGCTCCTTAAGCCCAAGTATGACCGCTTCAGGAACGACTCAGTGACCTCCTCCGACGACCTGATGCAGAGCCTAGCCATGAGCGGGAAGGTGGTGGCCACGCCGGTGGCCTCCTCATCCACACCTGGCTTGGAGCTGCCACCCCTGGAGACCGCTGCCCTTACCCCCACCTCCTCCCAGGTGCTGGCTGACTCACCTGGGCTGGACGGTGAGCAGGATGGCACCACCACCTTCTGCATGCTCATTCCCAAGATGCCCCAGTGGAAGTTCTCCAATTCGCTGCTGAACCGCAGCCCCTCCAATAGCAGTTCCAGCTCTGGTTCCAGCAAGGACTCGGGCAGGGCGCCTACCGCCAGTTCAGTACCTACTTCCGGGGGTGCAACTGCTGCTAGCGGTCCCGTGGCTAGTCTTGCGGCTGTGTTCAACTCTTGTGACCCTGTTTGTGTGGGCCCTTGTTCCCTACAGGCCGTTAGGCGACAGAGGACCTCCGGGGGTACAGCCAGTCCCAGAAATTCAAGTGCGGGGGTCTCCGAAGGGAGTCCAGGGGGCTCCGGGAGCTTCAGGACAGGCATGAACCGGAGGACCAGGGTGGAGGGCATATGGCTTGGAGATAACTTCACCCAAACAGGAAGCTTCATCAACAGGCCCTCCCAGGGGTGGTTGCACCCAGACAAAAAGATCAGCAGCACAGGTGTTTCCTACTTTGTCCGGGTAAGCGCTTATCAGCTCATCCATCATGCTTTCTGCCTAATGTACATGAGGTCACTGCACCACTGCACCGTTGCATGAATTCCACAGCTAATAAACACCAGCAACATCTCGCAACTGGGTTCCTGCAAAACGGCATACAGTAGGATAAGAGAACAATGGGCGTTCTTTGCTGCAGTTTACTGGTTGTGTGTGCTGTCGCTGGTTGTGTGTAGAGGGATAAAGGAGGATTATATAATTCAATCTACATATACTGTAGCGTTTTGTGTCATACAGAAACTGCGTCAGAGCAGAGGGCAGCGTGGGTAAACAAACTGCAGACGTAAACAACGACATCACCCCACGAGGGAGGTGGGGTGATGGAGGTGGTCCGTTGCTTATGAAAGTACATGGTTGTCTTGTTTGTTGTCTTTCTAAACAAATAAATTTGATCCGCAGATGAAAATCAGCTTATAGGGGTTTTTATTGGATTAAAGGCTAGTTTTCGTTGCTAGTTTGATTCTTAAATTAGTTAGTTTGTTCTCCCCCATTGTAAATATGTGGTTACAGTCTTGTCTTAAATGCTCCTGTTAGATCAAAGCCATAATAAAACAATGTAATGTTATGCGTTTCAATATGATTTTAGTAAGACACACAAATGCATTCAGGTGATTCAGTGTTAAGCAAAACAATTCATTTACAGTTACATTCTAGTCTGTTGATAAGACATACAATCGAAGTTAGCATTGCATGCTAATACAAAGGCACATGGTTTGGGCAAAAATTCCAAGATATTCCCAAATTGTTTGGTTACATATGTTAGAAAGTTATTAAACTAGACATCTAGACAATTATGTTACAAAATTACAACAAAATGTCATATGCTAAACAAAGACACGATAGGCAAAGACCCCATTAGCTATTAGCTACTGTTGCAGTTTGTTGATGTTTGCTATGGATGTGAGCTGAAACGTTTGGCTTTTGGGTTGTATCTGGTCAGTCAAGGGTTACAAACGTCGGCAGATGATTTGATGTCAATAACAGCTACCCCTCCAGCCCAGCATCTATTGTTACCACACATCTCTCTCTCTCTCTGTCTCTCTCTCTCTCTCTCTCTCTCTCTTCTCTTTCTCGCTCTCTCTCCTCTCTCTCTTCTCTCTCGCTGTCTCTCTCTCTCTCGCTCTCTTCTCTCTCTCTTCTCTCTCTCTCTCTCTCTCTCTCTCTCTCCATTAGCTCAGGCTGGGCGTACGGACGCTGTTTAATTGCATTACACAGACACCATTCATTCGCTTATTCAGTTACGTTTAATGTCATTCGAATCACATGTGTAGAAGAGGAAACGGGCGTTTGGTGGGGGGGGGGGTGTTAGGTGCATGGGGGCTTAGTCCAGTAACACTCCGGCATGTTGGTACACCACAAATAAAGAGGTTTTAAGTTGCCCTTAAAATTTCGTTTCAGTGTTGTCGAAGAGAGCTACCCAGCTAACGGTTTTAGGTTGTAAGAACATTTCCCTAACGTTTACATTACATTAAAAATGTTATTCTGAAAGGTCTAGGAAAGTCTCAAAATGTCCAGTTTTAAGACGTTATCACTTAGTTATAAGAATGAGAACAAGTTGTCTCAAGATAACGTCAGGAAAACTTTTAGAGAACATTCAGACAACATTCTGAGAACGTTCAGCTGGGTAAAAAGTGTGACCTGTATAGATGGTCTTTATGGGTTTTATCATCACAGAGCGGGTGATCAATTTGTGATAAAAATGTGGCTAGAGGTGTCAGTGATAAATTCACTTTTTGGAGACATATTTTACACTGTGCAAATGAATCACTGTATTTACTCTGTACAACTAAGAGGTCCTTGACAAAAAGAGGAAGAGAGAGAGAGTAAAACAGAAAGAAGAAGACCAATCACACTGATTGAACGTTTCCCGCTGTTGACTAATCTAGTTAAGACATAAGTGTGACCCGTTTGGAAAGACTTTTAGGTGCACATGGGTCATAATCTCTCCTTGTGCAAAACAGGAAATGTTACACATATAGAAGAGTCATGTGATCGTTGGCTATGTATTTAAAGAGACAGTACACCCAAAAAACAAAATTCCGACATATTTACATCCTCGTTTTGTCATTTTGTTCCTTTTTTATGGAACATGATAAGGAAACAATTTCAGTTTGATGTATTTTTATATTGCGCTTTTCACAATTGTGCATTGTTGCCTTTTTAGAAAAACTAAGTGAGACATAAAACAAGTATATAAATAACGAAAAATTAAATAAAAACCAGAACATTATAACATACATGGAATACTTGGTATGTAGTAGAACAGTTGAGGAACCAAAAGTCACAAGGAGTTTGGCAGAAAAATACTAAAAAGCAACACAGTTAAAACCTAAGAGGCTGATTTATATTCATACAAAACTGTCTGAATAAGTTGTTAGGGGCTTCCCAAAGCACAGCATGTATGTAAAAAACACAAGCGGAGGTATTTAATTTTAAGAAGTAGACTGCCAAGATCCAGTTTTCTTTGAGGCCTACAGTAAATTTTGATGTAAACACATGTCTGAACAAGGGCATCCATTTTGACTCAACTGTAGGTCACATGATAAGCACTGTTGGACGTGGTGGGCATCCCCAAAATTTTTACCTTCCCTAAACGAACAAAACAGATCAGAGTTACCACAAACACTCATCCACAGTACCTTAATTAGTTCCACAGTTAAAGAGGGGGTGGGGACAGAAGATCCATTAGCATCACACACAGTTCCTGTGACCCTTCTGGACACATTAGTGACTAACAACTGATTGGATATTCCTCAGCCCTCCACACAGCACTTTCCATGTCCCCCAAGGGCGAGCCCAGCTGACAATTTTAGGTTGTAAGAACGTTTCCCCAACATTTCCATTAAGAAACAAAAATGTTAAAAATGTTATTTTGAATGTTATAAGAATGTTCAAAGCATCCATTTTTTTGACGTTGTGTTAATAGTTTTGCTTGGTTATAAAACGTTATTCAAAAATTTATTCTGTAATGTTTTTAAATGTTCCACTAGGAACAATGTTGTTATATATGTGATAAATTACACAAAAAACATTCTACTAATGTTACTGCAAGAACACAAGAATGTTCCTTGTTAATCCATCCGTGTGTGTGTGTGTGTGTGTGTGTGTAAGATAGTTGTTGCTTTTGTTTTCAGCTTCTAAATCATGTATCCTGTCTCTTGTCAGACAAATGAGATACATACTTCCATGTAGCAATCATGACCTTTGGGAAATTAGAAGTAAATGAAGCATAATGAAAATAATGTGTTTGTTGTTTTCGCAGTACATGGGCTGCATTGAGGTTCTGAAATCAATGAGATCTTTGGACTTCAGCACAAGGACACAAGTTACAAGGTAAACCTTTGTTTACCCTGCACTGATCTTAGATCAGATCCATCGTTTTGTGTTGTAACAACATACCTTTCTCCATTGTATGTATTTCTTTGTCAGTGCTATGTCGTTTTTTAGTTGTTAAGATGAAACTTTTACTCTCTAAAACGTTTTCTTTATGAAATGTTTTGGTTCATGAACGTGTGTGACAGTCATGTGTGATTTTTGTTTTACGTCATATGTTTATACGTGCACAAGCGCGTGCGTATTGGAGGGGGTGGAGGGGCGGAGCTTCAGAATCCCTCTCTCTACCGATGCTCATCGATCGCCGGTAATGCGAACCCTGCGGCCCATGACGGGCTAAAGTGCAGATAGAACAGGCGAGATGAGCAGAGAGCGATACAATCCTGTATTATTAATGACTCCCACTAATGACAGAAGAGGTCCGCCGGGACCCCAGATTGCATGGGGCGGAGCTAGAGTGCAATAAACACAGTATACTGAAGGGGAGTAGTTTGTTTGGAGTGTATTATGACATCACTGGAGAAGCACAGTCTGGCTCTAATAGGAACGCTTGGAGAAGACTACAGTCTGTTTTGCAGGAGAAGCCACTTGTAAATCAGCTGATGTGCGGCGCTCCGGGGAGAGAGGGCGTGTGGGTGGGCTAGCTCATTTGTCATTGTCAAGTAACGCAGCCAACAGGCCATTTCTGTATGATCCAAAATGAGCATCGCACTCAGGCACACATCATTTTGTGCCTGAGTACAATGGATGTTCAAACAACAGGCTAGCACAGATCAGCTCATACACACATGTTCATCGGTCAGTTTGCAATTTGTTGGAAAAATCCCCCTTTAGAGTCAGGATAGTCGGAATCTTTAAAATATTGATGAGTTACTTGATAGCAGGCAAATCAGTCTGCTGTTGTTCCCATTACCCATAATCCCCCTCTGCAAAACGTTCAACCACTATTAGGAGATGACACTTTTGTGTGGTTTTAGCTCTAAGCGGTTGCTATACTTAATTTGAATAATAATTTTACAAGCAATCACTCTTCCTTCTCAGAACATTGGCTAACGTTATCTAAAGGTTATCTCAAGTTATCAAAAACATTCTTGATGTAATGTTAGCAATTGTTTTTATGTTATATAACAAATATATCAAAAATATTATTCTTAAGTCGTTGGAGAAACGTTTTCAGAATTAACAAATGTTTGAATAGTTTTCTATAACCAAGCAATAATATTAATACAGTCTAAATTTTTTATATTTTTGTTACTTAAAGGAAACGTTAGGGAAACATTCCTATAACCTAAAATTCTCAGCTGGGGCATATCTAGGGATCAGAATCTCAAAAAGACTTCTGGTGAGCTAGTTCAACAAATACGCTACCATGCTAGTGTAGCAACCACGCAGAATTCTCCGGAAACCACATAGCGAGAACCAAACTGACCACTGAGAATGTCACCAGTTCAGAAATAGACTAGATAATGCATATATTGAGCACCGATGGTACATTTTAGTTTGTTCTCGCTAGTTGACCCCTCAGCACACAATGTTGTTGTGGCGACATTTAACAGAAACAGGCAGTTGTTTGTTGACCTGGTTTGAGTAAGCACAGTTCCTGCGCTCAGGCGAGTCGTTTAACTCTTTCCTGGCGTATTTCACACTGTTCTCTTGTTTATCGTGGGCCTTGTGGGGAGTGTGAAGGTTGCGTATTGGGTTATTCTTCTGTTATACTGCAGTGCTCGCTATATTGTTGTGTTTGTGAATGCAGGGAGGCCATCAACAGGTTGTGTGAAGCCGTTCCTGGAGGAAAAACTGCCTGGAAGAAGAAAGTAAGGATGTTCATTTTTGTCTCTGCAAAAAAAATTACACTTTTTCAGGAAAAAATCTAAATCAGAAGTAGCTCTAAGGCCATCTATATACTACTTCAAGTTGACAACATTTAGTTTACCAGTCTTACTTTTCCAGTAAAACGAACAAAAAAATATTGATGACTCATCCTGCACCACCCAGATTTTTATCCAATCAAATGCTCTCTGCAATGAAAATGTCCCTCCCCCAAATGATGTTTTGCAGTGCGCATGTAGCCGATACTAAACATCCGATTGCTGATTTCACTATGGTGTTCCCATTTTTAGGTCCCCAGCAAGACCCTCCAGTCCATCATGGGGAAGAGTAACCTACGCTTTGCTGGAATGAGCATCGGCGTCAATATCTCAGTCGAAGGCTTGAGTTTGCTGGTCCCCACAACGCGACAGGTTCAAACTTTCACCCCGCCTCAGAACATGATAATATCTCTCTGTTGTTTTGGCTTCTTCATACTGAAGCAGTGCTGAGATTATTGATCTGGACTGATGCAGACATTACACCCTCTTTCTCTCTCTCTCTCTTTCTCTCTCTCTCTCTGGCTCTTAGGTAATTGCACACCACCCTATGGAGTCCATCTCCTTTGCTTCTGGGGGAGACTCGGTGAGACCCCTGAAAGACTTGTTTAGTCACTACATGAAGCACTGCTTCTGTTTCATGCCCTCGAATCTGATCCTCGGTCTGATGTTTATCTTGTGTTTTAGGATACGCCCGATTATGTCGCCTATGTGGCCAAAGATCCTGTCAATCAAAGAGGTATTTTTATGCTTTTGTTCAATATGATGATGAGAAGTTTCTGTGGGGACGATTGTAGGTCGCTTTGAATAAAAGCAACTTTAGAAGTAGGCTTAAAGGTAGGCAAGCAATTTAAGAGTGGTTAGCAATAGCAAGCTAGCTTTGAAAGCCTAAGATCCTGCCCTCCCTTCAGAGCGCTCTCCAAAGCCACGCCTCCTCCAAAACATATAAACGCATACACAGGTCATTGCAATGCAATGGTTAGATGAGCATCACATGGTCCTGCTTCTTCTGCAGAAGATATATATCTCAACATATTTAGACCACTTGTGATTGCTATCAGGATGTGACGAGACTTTCAACCAGCATAACCAAAAATGTTAGTGGAAACATCGGCCACTGTGTCTTTAAATAGACAGGCTGTGATATATTTGCACTGCGTATGGTGTACAGAACCATTTTAGCTTTAGCATAACAGCCAGTGAGTCACAATAGGGTTAAAGTCAGTCTGTACTCTGTAATTCTGAACTCTGTAAAGACACGTGTCACCCTATAACATCTGTTTGTATCATGGACTGTGCTTAAGCCAAATGTGTCACATGTGAATGATTGTAATCGGTTTATGTTCCCGCAGCTTGTCACATCCTGGAATGCAGTGACGGTCTCGCCCAGAATGTGATCAGTACTATTGGCCAGGCCTTCGAGCTGCAGTTCAAACAGTACCTACACAGCCCACCTAAAGCCATTCCTGCCATGGACCGGTGAGACATCAGTCAACACACTGTCACTCGTAAACCATTTAGGAAAATCCACATAGCCTGCGACAAAATTAGTCAGTACGTCTTAAATATTCTGGCCGTGTGGATCCATCACAACACGGAGATGATGGTTGTTTCTCTGTCGCTTCACATGCAGTTCTAGAAAAATCATTTGTGAGTCATTTAAGAAGCTCTCAGAAGCCACAAGATTGCTTTAGTGTCACATCAGTAACGAATTATTTGCTTTGTTCGGTTTTAAGACATTTTACGGTAGATTTTACAGTAGCTGAAATGGAGCCTCACTAATATAAATATAGACACAAACTCTGTCACAGTATTAGCATATGTATATGCTAGTCTTATTAGCAAAAACATATAGCACACAAAATATTGGGTGAAATAGCCCATTCTAATTCGATGGAACTATTTTTATAGGTGATTTTTAGTATTGAATGAAATATATTTATATTTAAATTAATAATTTAATTTATATTTATATTTAATTGAGATTTCTCTTGCCGTCTTGTCACTGAGCTTGTTGCAGTGCATTCTGGGATGGCTAGGTTACAGTGTGCTCAATTCAACATGTTGTTTATGTCATGCTGTAATAGCTTCATAGTAATTTGTAAGCATATGGTGTATTTGACGGTTACATTAGGAACATACGAACAGAGGAGTCGGCGTGGGGTGATGACGAGGAGTCAACCGAACATAATTACTACAACAGCATCCCAGGCAAGGAGCCCCCAGTGGGGGGAGTGCTGGACTCCAGACTCAGACCTCCTGTGGGCCTCCTGGGTCACGTCCATACCCAACCACAGAACAAAACTCAGGTAAAAACAAACAAACCAACACTAATGTGGGTATTACTGAGCATTACTGAGCATCATCCTGTATTATATATTTCTCATGAAGTCCAAATGACTATAAAAAGGCCCCATTATGAACTTCTGACATGAGATCTGTATTATTAGGCCTGCAGACCTAGGATCATTAAGCTACACCAGAGTAAAAACTGATCTGAGATCTGTTCGTTCTCTTTCAGATAGGGTCACCGGCCAAAAGAGACGCAAGCACCCTTCCCGCTGGCCAGTTGTGGTACGAACTGCACTGGGACAAGGAGAACAACAGCAGCTCGAGTGAGACACCTAGTGGTTGATTATCAGTATTGCGTCTGTAATGTTTATGTAATATATTAACTATAGTTCATACTTTTCTCCTGTAGGTTTGACTTCTGATGGTTACCTGCGAGCAGACGGTCGTCCGGCCGGCAGCCGCGATTACGAGGAACACCTGTATGTAAACACTCAGAATCTGGACAACATGAGGACCTCGGCGGACGGCCGAGCAGGACACAGTCCAAAGAAAGACATATTTGACATGAGTGAGTCGACTGCATCCCAGTAAACAGGAAACATTCTCAGAATGTTGCCTAACGTTCTTTTACAGTTCTCTAAAAGTTATCAAAAACGTTTTTGCAGTAATGTTAGTAAAACGTTTTTTAATGATATGCTTATATACGGTAACATGTTTAATGTCAATTTTATCTTTAAACATACAATTTGACATTACTGAACTATGAAAAGGAACAGCATATGCAAAACTGTTACCATATCTTATAAATATATCTTAGAGAGAATAAAAATTTACACTCGTGGAAATGTTTATGAAATAAAGTGTTTTTTTCAGTATGACACATTGATCTAACATTGAACCAAATATTGAGGTACCAAAAATGTTCGCAAGGCTTTTGATGTCAGCAATAAAATGTGCATGCTTGAAATAAATGCCATATGCAATAAAATAGGCACAATAAACGCGCCACTTAAGTTCTCCTCCTCGTGACCTCATAGGACCGTTTGAGGATGCTTTGCGTCTGCATGAGTCCGGTGGGGTTTGTGTCTTGGAGGACAAGTGGCCGAGCCCCCCGCACCGCCGGGCCCCCGTCGCCCCCACGGAAGACCAGCTTCGGCGCGAGGTGTGGTACCACGGACGGATGAGCCGGAGGGACGCAGAGAATCTTCTGGGCCGAGATGGAGATTTCCTGGTGCGGGACAGCGCGACGAACCCAGGCCAGTACGTGCTGACGGGGATGCAGTGCGGCCTGCCTAAACATCTGCTGCTGGTGGATCCAGAAGGAGTGGTGGGTGTAATATAAATAATACTTCTAATAATATTAATAATAGTAATTATAGAGCTTTTAATTCAAGATGACATTAGCAACAGAAACCATCTGCATTGCGACTGTGTTGAGCCGAATCTAAAATTATAGATATTAGCAAGATACCGCAGTTCTGTTACTATGAATGGGGGAATGTGCAACATTCAATATGGCCGCTCTAGCGAAGGAAGTCCCGCCTACTAGTAGAAAGAGCCAATCATGAGTTGCTAAACACTATCGATTCTCTGGGGGAGGGGCTTTGTACAGTGTTGTGAGGTACCTGCCAGCCTTTGCACATACACAGTAGCTGGAGTTAACTGGAAAGTGTTTTTTAGCGCAATTTGAGCTTAAGGAACAGAGTTGATGCACAGTTGATGTCACGTTTAGTACTTGGTCAGAAAAATACTTTATCTAGTGATTTTGGAGATAACTATCCTTCCCCATTTAAGTAGATAGGACTTGGTCTTGTGTGAAGGAATTAGCTGCCCAGAGATGCTGCAAATATGGCCGCCAAGTGAAAAGACTTTACCCAAAGGGTCTTTGGCAGAATTTAATATGTTGCTAATGTGCCGCATTACATAGATGATCACCAACTGGAGCTTCATTTTAAATGAAGCTTACTCTCATTTGATCATTAGAGCTTTATATGTGCACCTCTGTATTTACTTCGATAGGTTCGGACTAAAGATATGCTCTTTGAGAGCATCAGTCACCTCATCAACTATCACCTGACCAGCAAGCTGCCCATCGTGGCGGCCGAGAGCGAGTTACACCTCCAGCAGGTGGTGTGCAGAAAAAACTGACCTCCACTTTCAATCCAAACACACGGTGAGAAGTCTCACAATACATAATCAGATGCGTCCCAGCTAACAAGGAACATTCTCTGAATGATGACGAATGTTCATCAAAGGTTCTCTCAAAGTTATCAAAAGTTTGTGAAGTAACATTAGTAGAATGTTTTTATAATGTTATATCATCATATCAAAAACGCTATTCTTAAGTTGTTAGTGGAACCTTTTAAAAACGTTACAGTATTAAAAATGTTTAAGTAGCTTTTTTGAACAAAGCAAAAACAGTGATATAATGTCGAAAAACTGGATGTGTACTGGATGATTCCTGGAACGTTCAAATAATATTTGTAACTTTTTGTTGCTTAATGGAAACGTTAGGGAAACGTTCTTACTTGTAGCTGCTGGCGATTGGATAGTTCACGCAATCACGCTGATGATAGCATGGAATTGTGTTTTGTTATTTCAGAAAACGAGGCTGTACCCCATGCAACCAATCAAAAGGCTCCACACTGTTGCCTTAAACACAGGCTCTGAGCATCCACTGGGAATTGTGGGTTATGGATGTTCTTTAGACCCCGACCACAAACTGCAGCTTTCAGCATGCTGTGCTCAAACAGGCCTTTCTTCAGCCAGGAACCGACCCAGAAGACCTCCACACCCCAACTGAGATCTGCACATTGAGAATAATGTTCTTTCCCTTGTGTAAACCGAACCCTACAATTCAGTTTCCCAGCACACTTGTTATGGTTGACGGTCCGGCGTCACCCGTCAGAAACGTTGATTGTTGAACTTATGAGGAACGTGAGAGAAATCATTTTCCGTTTATTTCCCAAACATCCGTATGAGTGTTCGTCTGGAATGGACTGCTGTTTCTAAATGTGATGTATTCGGTGATTGTGGCTGTGGTCTGTTCTGTTGATCTCTTCTGTGGAACCGTCGGACATCAGTATGTTGTTGCGCTTACAAACGCGGTCTGCGATTTGTTCTCAGGACAAAGTATTTGATAAGAACATTATTGGAAGCTTATAAGCTCAGTTGCCTAAATGCAGTCGTATCAAACGCACATGTTTAATATATAAACTCAGGACCAAACGCTGGGTCATGCTTGTGTGACATTATGCTTTTTTTTATTGATATTACGATGGTACCGGTAAACGTATACAAATGCATTAGACTTCATAACCTACGAGGCAACAAAAATATTCCATTTCTTGGTTGTGTTTAGTCACATAAGCAAATGTCCAAATCTGGTCGCCTAAATCAAACAGTCTGGCTCACTAGTGTTTAAAAATACAGTCTTTCCCCCATTATCCAAAACAAAAGAACATTCCAGTGCCTTATGATTGTATATTTATGGCTTTGTAAATAAATAAGCGTCATACTTAATTCATCCTAGGCCATGAAAACCTCCATAAATATGGGCCCTGGGTGGGGCGTGGACACATCAAATTCATGAATATTTATTAAGTGACGTAACCCTCGCCCGAAGTCCTCGTTTACGAGCAGGTAAGTGGGCGTGACCATGGTGAAGGACCGAGTTTTTCGTTTGTTCTCCTGGTTACTGAATAATTATTAAAGTTCATTGGATTGTTGTTGTTGTTGGTCCAGGATTTCTCCATCTTTGTTTCATCAACAGCATATTTTGACAGTTGTGTAGCGCCATAAGCCAGACGTCCCATGACGTCATTTTCCGTGTAATTAGTCGCGTGAAAAGTATGACAATATACAAAAACGATCATGTTTTTTTAACTCGCAGGTTTAGGAAAGGAGTTTAACTCCCTGATGTGCAGATGTTTTCCTTATGAATTGGAAATTCCTCATAACAGTCTGTTAACCATAAAGTAACATTTGACATGACGCGAGATGTCCGCAAAGTCTGAAATGAAATCGTCATCACCACCATGCGTGACTTTTGATCAGACTTTCAAAAGAACAAACCAGCAATGTGGTACAAAATTATTTATATTCACCTTCTAGATAAACCATACATCATCTTGAATACAAGAAAATCTCTTTCAATTTCTAAAACGATATCTGCCAGTGCACAGTGTCGACACTAACTTTGTGTAATGCTATATTTTAAAGTTATTATAACACTTATAAAATTAATTTTGACTTTTTTGTGTCATATGAAGGATTTGAAGCAAAAGCTCCTGGCCAAATCTCCCATCATGCACTGCGCACCTGAAAAATCTGAATCTCCCATCACGCACTGCGCACACATAAAATCAAAATCTCCCATAATGCCATTTTAACATGTTCTCCATTTGAAACAGAGGTTAGATTAGAGAGTTGGATAAACACGCTTCTGCAGGATTTGTCTAACTAAATCTGACCAATCAGCTGCGAGGGGCGGGTAGTAACGCCTTTGATTGCCAGGTCCGAGCACCTCGTGACGTTAATTTGCTATTAATTCAGGTAGATATTACGTCATTTTAGTACTCATGTATAGGATAAACATTCTGAGGTGTAAAATAAACGTAACGTTATAGAGTGTGTAGAGGAAGGCTGCCATAAAATGTTGTGGCCATGAAATGCAATACACCTACGTGACCACACGGGGGCGGAAAATACACAGCATTTATAAATACTGGGTTTTCACATCTGGATTCATAGTGTTAAGACGTGCACGCTGACAAAAAAGGAGACGGGCCTTTAAATCCAAGAAGCCTGGCGTAATTTTAAAATAAACTTAACATTCTCAAACAAATAAATGATAAATAGATGTGTAGGAACATATACTTAAGATCAGAAAATGCTAACATGACTTTTGTTTTACATAAAGATAACAGAGATAACACAGATATGAAGATAACACATATAAAGATAACACAGATATGAAGCTATGTTTCGGAAGATGCGTGTCGACATTGGGCGGCTGGGGTCTGCTGTGACCTTATCTCTCTATCTTTGTGGGGAAAGAGAGAGAGAGAGAGAGAGCGATCATGGCTGTCTTAGAAGCATCATTATTTAAAACGATATATCTACACAGACTGCCAGTTCCTGGAAAGCGTGACTCCAGAGACCTCAGCCTAAAAAACATTTGCAGGAATCATTCAACAAGTGTTTTTAAAGATATTTGGATATAACATTATCTATTTTATGTTGATGCCGATACATTTCTCTCCCTTTTTAGTAAACGCTGTTACCAGTAACGATGAACCCAACAAGTGATTCCCGTAGTACCACGCAGGTTCTATGTAACAGTAATCGGCTAAGAGGAAAACAGCACCTCTGCATGTAGGAACCTCCCCTTTAAACGCTCCAGTACTACTCTCTGTCTTTCTGTGTATGTTTGTGCGTCGGGTCGCTGAAGACCAGACGCGTCTGAATGGTCTTCTCACATGTGCATTACATCAGTTGCCTTAAGTTGTTCTTTTGGCCATTGGAAAGGCGAGTTGCACGGGAGCACAGAAAGCCGAAATCAAACCAGCGTGAGTAACATCAGCTTGATCTTCCGTCGCCGTTTAACGTTGTGCCGAAACCGTCGCGTCTCCGTTTATTAAGCTCAGTGCGTTAAATAACCCGGTGTGTGTCGATCGCAAACGCGCGTTTAGTTTCCACAAGAAGTCGAGTGGGATCGTGTAAAGTTGTTCGGTTTGATTTGGACCTGTTGTAGATTTGATGTCCGTGTTGTTTTGGAGAGGTTACGCGTGAATGGCGAGTTCTGATGGCGAACCCGTGACGGTCTTTTGTGTGCATGAGTTGCGCGTCGGAAGCACGTGTGAAACCTGTAGTTTGTTTGCGTTTTTTTACGCAGCTACTTATGTCATTAGATCAGACGTTTCCTTCACGTTTTAAAGGTATTACAAAGTATAACGCTAATAAACTCATTAAATATAATCTCTAAATCATATCTAAGCAGGTGTGCAAACCTGCACACACCTTACTTTTGTACGTGGACAAACCACTACTGTGTGTGCGCATAAATAATTGGTGCTTGCTGTCTGTTGGCACATGCTTATTTTAATCATACGTTTTCAGACAGCCAACTGTTGGTGTCGAAAACCTCCAGATCTTGAGATCAGTGACAGCCATGGACCACCTGTAACACCAGGTCGCTGTTCCTAAAACAGGGACTGGTTAACGTTTGTAAACGGGTTACCATGGCAAAGTGGTTCAAAGACTATTTAAGTTTCGGGAGCAAGCGAGTTCCCCCTCAACCACCCAAACCAGACTACACCGAGAGCGAGATACTGAAGGCGTACCGCGCGCAGAAGAACCTGGACTTCGAGGACCCGTATGAGGACCTTGAGAACAGGGTGAAAAACCACAACGGGTCGACGGATGGACTTCACGCGGGCTTCGGCTGTCATCTGAAGTCATCGAGTTTGGATATCAAAGTGGTTTCGCCAAAACATCGCCTCATAAAGGTGGAATCACAAGACCTGGGACGGAGCAAGATCCTTCTGAGTTCTGTGTCTTTAGAGGAACCAAACGATCCGGTGAGTTTTGCCAAGCTTAAGAAAAACACACTCATGCTGTATGTATATACATATGTATATATATTTGTGTGTCTTAATATGTTATGCTATGTTAAAGCTGCAAGATATTAGTGAAATTATTAGAGAAATATCACAAATTTGTATATAGTGCGGTGGTTTTGATTCAAAATGATTTAAAAACCTTAAATGTTATGTATGGCCAAAATTTTAGGTTGACAGAGAGACTGGCACGCAAATATATATATATATTTGTGAGTATACACACACACACACACACACACATATGCATGCACAAAAGCACACAAATATATATATGTACATACACGTGTGTACTTAATATAGATTATGTGTTAGCCACTCTAGATATTGGCATCAGCTATTAAAGAACCCATATTGATTGACCACTAATATATACTGATAATATTAATATACACCACAGTGGGCAGCCAGTGACCTGAGGCTTTCTGTCCCACCTAAAACAATCAGCTCATTAAAATACATCAAACAAAATGTCAAGCGAGTGATGTTGCGGTGAGAATCTGTTAACCCCGCGTTAGATTCTTCTCTCAGAGCACCACAGCTGTCAAAACCTCTTGATTCACCACAGTCCAAGCCTTGAATAATACATAGAGTTTAGTTAGACAGGTGGT
>JAZGTJ010007908.1:10878-21947 GCA_036877575.1 Botia almorhae | reverse complement strand
TGGTGTCGTACGAGAGTCCAGCTGCTCACCCCACCATCACTCCTGAGGAGAGGAAGTATATAGAAGATGCGATTGGAGAATCAGCCCGTCTCATGAACCCTGTGACGGTAAACACACACACACACACACACACACAAACACAGTATGTACGTTCAGTGATGGTTGTGAAGATGAATCTTTCTTCTCTCTGCTGGAGCAGAAGTTTAACACTCCGTGGCGTCAGTTCTTCACCTCCATGCCCGTGTACGCCATCATCGTGGCCAATTTCTGCAGGAGCTGGACCTTCTACCTGCTGCTCATCAGTCAGCCTGCGTATTTTGAAGAGGTCTTTAAATTTGAGATCAGCAAGGTGAGAAAACATATATAAAGCGCTGAAAGAGCTTACAAACTCCATCATGAATGAAAATCTCTTAATATCTCGATGTTTTTGCTAGACAGCAATGAGAGAACATAGACACACTTCCTAAAATAATCTGCTTTTCTAATCACTGTCCTGAGATCACAGTATGAAATATGAGAGATCTACATTTACATTTACATTGAGTCATTTAGCTGACGCTTTTATCCAAAGCGACTTACAAATGAGGACAGGAAGCAACTTCAACTACAATAAGAGGCAACAGTGAATAAGTGCTATAGACAGGTCTCAGGTATTTCAACACAGTATAAGAAGGTTTTTTTGTTAAAGAAGTAGAAGTGTCGGTGTGTTAGTAAATCAGTCAAGGAAGTAAAGACGAAGAAGATCTCTTAAAAAGAAAACACAGGGCATTTGTGTCTAATGCAGTAAGTCTGTACAATGCATCCATCATGTACAGAAGCACCATTAAACTTTTGGTGGATTAGACGGACACACACATTCCCCACCTGAAGAAACAAAATTCATACTTCTTATTTTTATGATTGTACATTTACAGTGTATCTGTCTGCCTATAAACTCTAATTATACAAGAATAATTGAGCTTTCTATTAATGTAATAAGCTGTTTCTGTATGTCAGCAGTTGCCTCATTTCTGTCTAAAGAAACTTCTAAGATATTGTAATTATCTGAAACATTATTTCAGTATCTCTCTCTCTGTCTCTCTCTCTGTCTGTCTCTCTGTGTCTCTCTCTGTGTGTCTCTCTGTGTGTCTCTCTCTCTGTGTGTCTCTCTCTGTGTCTCTCTCTCTGTGTCTCTCTCTGTCTCTCTCTCTCTCTGTGTCTCTCTCTGTGTGTCTCTCTCTGTGTCTCTCTCTCTCTGTGTCTCTCTCTCTGTCTCTCTCTGTCTCTCTCTCTCTGTGTGTCTCTCTCTCTGTGTCTCTCTCTGTGTCTCTCTCTGTGTCTCTCTCTCTGTGTGTCTCTCTCTGTGTGTCTCTCTGTGTCTCTCTCTCAGGTCGGTTTGCTCTCTGCTCTTCCTCATCTGGTGATGACGATTGTGGTGCCAATCGGAGGCCAGCTGGCTGATTATCTGAGGAGTCACAACATTATGAGCACAACCAACGTCAGGAAAATGATGAACTGTGGCGGTAATCACTGAACTTTACTGCATTAACAGATGTTTTGTGTATGTGTGTAAATGTGTGTGTTGTGTGTGTTTTGTGTGTATGTGTGTGTTGTGTTTGTTGCAAAGGTGTATCTGACAGCTCTGCTGTGTGCTGTGTGTGTATGTGTGTGTATGTGTGTGTTTGTGTGTGTGTGTTTTGTGTGTATGTGTGTTTCTTCTGTGTGTTGTGTTTGTTGTGAAGGTGCACCTGACAGCTCTGCTGTGTGTGTGTTTTGTGTGTACATGTGTGTTGTGTTTGTTGTGAAGGTGCACCTGACAGCTCTGCTGTGTGTGTGTGTGTACGTGTTGTGTGTGTTGTGAAGGTGTATCTGACAACTCTGCTGTGTGTGTGTGTGTGTTTAGGGTTTGGGCTGGAGGCAACGTTTCTTCTGGTCGTAGGTTTCTCTCACACTAAGGGTGTCGCCATCTCGTTTCTGGTCCTCGCTGTTGGATTTAGTGGCTTTGCTATCTCAGGTGAGGAGATGTTGTCAAGGTTTCATTGTTTTAATGCTTTATTGTACTGATCAGTAGTTCTGTATCTCCAGGGTTTAATGTCAATCATCTGGATATTGCTCCACGTTACGCCAGTATTTTGATGGGCATCTCTAACGGTGTGGGGACTCTCTCTGGGATGGTGTGTCCTCTGATTGTTGGAGCCATGACCAAGAACAAGGTACAAGCACAGTGACAAAAGACGTGCAGACCTGATGTTTCACAGTTCATGCTGGTGTGATTTCAGCTGTGTTGTGTGTAAATGTTGTGTTGGCTGTCAGTTGCTTTCAGTTTGTATTTTCAGCTTGTGAGAGTTTGATTCATGTTTTGAGGTCTGTAGATACTGTATGAATCATTTCTCAGCCTCCTTTGTGTGTTTGCCTTTTGATTCACTTTGCATTTCATTCTCCTGTTTCTCATTTCCAGGCATCAGTAATTCTGTCATATTCCAACATAGATCATAAATATGTATGTATGTAAAACATCATCCAGTGTCCCCAAAAACTATTTGGACTTACATGTCACACGTACAGCTGCATTAGACAGTCAAATATCATATAGAGTGTCATTTATTTGAAGGTAAAGCACAGGTGCAACAATCCAGAGAGTTTGCTATAGCTTGTGAGAAGCTCTGATGTAGTTGTCGTTTTCTAATGCAGTGACTTCTGAAATGTGACTTTGTGAGGTCACAGTTTATCTGTTTTTGTGCGGCTGTGTTTCTCTGTAGACTCGAGAAGAGTGGCAGTATGTGTTTCTCATTGCTTCACTCGTTCATTATGGTGGAGTTATCTTCTACGGTGAATATTTCTGTCTTTTCCTCATTTGTCTCTTTCTTTTCATCATTGTCCGTTTGTAATATGTAGATTTAAGCAGCAATTTGTTTGGCTCTGTTTAGTTATCTGTGGTTTAGTTATCTGTGTAGTTATTTTGTAAGTGTATCTGTATAATTCACTTCACTTTGTCATATTTCAACCCCAAAACCAAAAGGGATTTAAACAAATCAGTGCTTAGATTTTGCACTGTAACGTTTTACACATCAAATGTCATTGTTTTTGTGAATCATAGTAATTATGATTAATTATGGTAATTATGATTTATTAAAAAAATTATAGAATTCGTTTTTTTTACGTTACAGTCAAACTATTGTTGGTGTTTAATGTTACAGTGCAGTTAGTGTTAATAGACCAAACAATCAATTTTCATTTATTTCATACAAAATATCATTGACTTTGGTTTTGCGGTTAAATTTAAATTGATATTTCTTCATATGAATGACCCAAAATCGTCTGTTGAATTGATTATCATTATATTTGCATATTTGCATTGATATTTGTGATTTCTGTCAGGTCTTTTTGCGTCTGGAGAGAAGCAGCCATGGGCGGAGCCAGAGAACATGAGCGAGGAGAAATGTGGAATACTAGCAGAAGATGAACTGGCAGATGAAACAGAGGAGCTGTATCGCTCAGGGGGCGGTGGCTACGGAGCAACTATCCAATCAGGTGACCCCAATGGGGTGGGGACAGGAGGGGGCGGAGCCGGAGGAAACTGGGCCTCAGACTGGGATAAAACAGAAGAATACATTCAACCTGTCGGCACAAACAGCTTTCTGTATGGAGGAGAAGAGGAATGAATTTCAGGGATTTTAAAGGATGAATCTGGAGGGAGGGGTCAGGTGGAAAAAAGGACAGAATATTCCTTCCTTACACAAACTGATAGGGGTGCGAGGAAGAGGTTTTGACCCCCAAAAAACAAAACATGTAATCAACATCAAAACGTATAATATACCACAGCAATAGAAACAGCACAAGTGTGTGTGTGTGTGTGTGTGTGTGTGTGTCATTGAGTGAATGTGTAATTTTACTGTAGTACATAAACCTAATAGTGTCTGATCTACACCATTAGTTTAAGTTTAGATGCAGCTTCTCGTTCATTATTACCCACATTTGTATTGAAGTCATCAAAATATGAGCGATCTGATGAGAGCTACATTAGGCTACAGCTCTGCACACTCTCAGTGTGTCTGAACTTTGACTGGTCGTGTGTTTGCGTTTATCTTGATCTGGTTCTTATCAAATATTATAACTGTCTGAATGCTGACAGTCCTGAAGATCTTCACACATGAAATACATCAAATTAATTTAAATCCTTGTTTGCAGAACAAGTGAAGTGTAATCGCAATACAAAAAATATAATTTAGGGAATTTACTTCATGTGCCAATACTGTAAGGTATGTGTGTATTGGTCCCTTTACACTGTAAATCAAATGTAGAAAATCTGAAATACAATCACAATTTTAATCACAAATACAGCCACAAATACAATCACAAATACAGCCACAAATACAATCACAAATACAGTCACAAATACAGTCACAAATACAATCACAAATACAGCCAGAAATACAATCACAAATACAGCCACAAATACCATCACAAATACAGCCACAAATACAATCACAAATACAGCCACAAATACAGCCACAAATACCATCACAAATACAGCCACAAATACAGCCACAAATACAATCACAAATACAGCCACAAATACAATCACAAATACAGTCACAAATACAGCCACAAATACAGCCACAAATACAGCCACAAATACAATCACAAATACAATCACAAATACAGTCACAAATACAGCCAGAAATACAATCACAAATACAATCACAAATACAGCCACAAATACCATCACAAATACAGCCACAAATACAATCACAAATACAGCCAGAAATACAATCACAAATACAGCCAGAAATACAATCACAAATACAGTCACAAATACAATCACAAATACAGCCAGAAATACAATCACAAATACAGTTACAAATACCATCACAAATACAGCCACAAATACAGTCACAAATACAGCCAGAAATACAGTCACAAATACAGCCAGAAATACAATCACAAATACAATCACAAATACAGCCACAAATACAATCACAAATACAATCACAAATACAGCCAGAAATACAATCACAAATACAGTCACAAATACAGCCAGAAATACAATCACAAATACAGCCACAAATACAATCACAAATACAGCCATAAATACAATCACAAATACAGCCACAAATACAATCACAAATACAGCCAGAAATACAATCACAAATACAATCACAAATACAGCCACAAATACAATCACAAATACAGTCACAAATACAGCCAGAAATAGAATCACAAATACAGCAGCACTCACATTTTAAAGCACTCACTGACAGCAGCACTCACATTCTGAAGGGTTTGTTTGGATTCACTGCACTGCTTCTGTTTTTTAAATGTATTTAATCTGTAAGTGCACACTTGTGTTGTATTATGTGTCATTCAAAGAATGTTTAGCATTTAAACTTTATCGACACAATTTGTTGCATAATGTTGATTACCACACAAATATTCCCACTTTTTAGTATCATATGAAATAGCTTGTATTGTTTGAGCTTTTTTAAAAGTTTTTTAATCATCTTAATTTCTGTGGTGACACTTATTGCATCAGACGAACACCTGGAAATACACAAACGTTCCTGTTTTTTGTATTTATATCTATGAAAAATCTGAAAATTGAATATAACTGCAAGGTTAAATAACTCAGACTTTACTGTCCTGCTGTAGGGCTGACAGAACCCATGCAAAGTGTTTGTGTGACGAGCTTCTGCACAGTTCTGGGGTCAGAATCTAATAATCATGCAGTAGATTTGTCATGCGTTTGTGTTCATTGTAACAGTCACAGATCAGCTTTAGCAGTTTAATCACATGTATAGGCAAAAGACAGAGAACAACAGAGGACTTATTGATGGTCACATGACTCTATAAGGTGGTTTATTGTATTAAAGGCTGTTTAATGTCATACTGTCACCCAGAAACATATTCTTAAAGCACTAGATTTACTCTCTCTTTCTCTCTCTGTTTTCGGAATGACACTTTAAACTGTTTAAGAAGAAAGATTATTTAGTCACATGATCAGACACATTCTTATAAATGAGACATTACTTGCTCTCTGTGTCTTTGTCTTTCTAATAGCTGTTTTTTACATACTTGATCCATGTTGAGAGATATGAATGTGAAAAAAGAACTTAAGTTGCTCTGCAGCAACTCAAGATACTGATATTGCTGTATCATTTGTTGAACTAATGCAAGTATACAAACAAATCCGAATTCATCTTAAGGTTTAAATCATGATTTATTGTAGGATTTACAGCTCTTCTATTGTCCTTTTACCGTCTCATTTTTATTGTACTGTACTCATAGCAATACTGCAGCGACCTCTGCTGGGAAATATGTTCACCTGCAGGGAAGCATTTGGGAATTTGTCGCCATCTTATGATGGACGAGACAAAAACAAACAATAATCCTGAAATCTGTGCTCGTGTTGATAACATAACGGTACATGAACACATTAACATTAAGCTTGTCATGCATTTCAACTGTAAGTTCTGTAATGTAAAATAATACAATAAAGAAATATTACAAAGAAAAACATTGCAAAGAGAAACAAACAAAAATAGGTAAACAAAATATACTTGACAGCGTAATAAACTTAAAGCTGAATAACTTCATGCATATTCAGAAAAACTGCTTTTTCTGTTTGTGTAATTGTGCTTGTATGTATTTGTCTGAATGTGTTTATGTCATTGTGGGTTTGTGTGTTTGGATGCTTGTACAGTGATGCGTGAACTTCATCTTTCTATATCTGGAAATTTAATCCAGTTGTATTTTGAGTGTTACATCGAGAATAATAGATCTGAAGATGTTTTCCGTGCTTTGTGAATGTTTTTTGGTGTATTTTTGACAGGCTTGTCATTAGAGCTGAATGTGGGTCTGCAGTGGAATGTGAGGGAATTATTCTCCTCTTAAAACACCAGCAGAACTTCAGAGAAGCATTCTTGACTGAGACATGGAGACAAAAGCTCAACGTCAGTCTCCAGAGCATCTCCATGTGTCCCAAAAGTGTGAAAAGTGTCTTTTCTGAATCGAACATTATTTGTTTTTTTGACGTCACATTAATATGATTTGTTTATTCTTTAGGAACTATGAGCAGGATACTGTAAACAGAAATGAAATGGGTTTAAATCTAAATTTCATGTTGACTGTGATGAAGTGTTCTCTCTCTCACTGTTCTCCTCTCACTCTTTCTTGTCCTGGTTCTCTGTCTTCAGTTCCTCATATGGATTTTCCTCCTGTCTTCTCAGGCAGCTGTTCGTATTCCGCCTCTGATTCCCCCTCAGTTTTCTTGGACTCCTCTGAACTTAGAGTTTGGTACACCTGGACTTTGACATTCTGAAGAACCTCATACTCCCCCTGACCCTCACTCGGACTCTGGCCCTGACTCAGTGTGTGGTACACTCCCTTTGCCTCATCTGTATTGTTTAGGGGTTCGTAATGCCCCTCAGTGTGTGTCTGGTCTGTGGCTTTACTCAGCGTGCGGTAAACATTGTCAGTAAGACCTATTTGTTCATAATCTCCTGACTGACCTTTATTTTTGTTTTTATTCTGACTGATTTCCAGTATCCTGTTCCCTCTGTATCGCCTGCATGTCAGTGCCACCAACAATAAGACCAACACCCCCAAAACAATCAGACATGCTGCCAAAATAACTCCCAGTGTGCCTCCTCCACCTGACCCCCAGCCTGGAGAACAAAGACAGGAAGAGAGAGAGAGAGAGAGAGAGAGAGAGGGAGAGACAGACATTAAAATTAGATCATTATAAATAAGAGAAGTACGATACACTTGCACAATAGTAAACTGAGAACTGAAAGTGCAGTGCAGTTATAAATCTGTACAGAAATATACTGACATTAAATTGAAAGAGTTCACATTCTGATCCTGCATGTGTTTGCATGTGTTTGCTCTTGTGTACAGCACTTCCAGTACATGTAGGTTTAGAGTCCAGTTATTTCTGTGGTGCTGTATGCAGCTCTCAGCACAATCTCAACTGTAGATTCTTTTCAAGAGATTAGTCTATTAGTCTATAGTCTATAGAGATTAGTGTGTGCACCTCTGTGGTTGTATTCTTGGCTGAAGCGAGAGAATCCACCCTCACACTGGGCTCTGCAGCTGTACCGTCCTGCTGCCTCTGCTTCCAAAACTGGGCTGGTCTCACTGAGTCTTCTGCGTATGTTTGATTCGTCTGTGTGATACCAGTAAAATGTGCTGCAGTTTGAACACTCTGGGCAAGAACAGTCCAGACTCTTACTATTGACTGACAGAACAGCACCTGGAGGTCCATCTGTAACACATCCATACAAACACACGCACACACACATCTGAGTGTGATCGCTCTTATTAAAACTACAGTAGCAGTCCTGTGATATTCATAAACCGTGATTAAGCTGCATGTTTCCAATGTTTTCTACTAAATTAATCCTCTTTAGACAGGATTGTTGTATCATTAAAGCATTCAGCCATGAGAGGCTGTGCACTACAGTGTCATTTTATTGCTGGTGAGGCGGAAATGACGCTGTTTCTGCACAGGTTTAAAATGAATGGCTGTCTGGAGAGGTTCAGTAGCAGTAGTATTGCTTACCTATAACTTTTAAGGGTTGTGTATCAGAACCAGCGGTTATTTGGACAGCTTCTGAACTGATGTGACTGTATCTGTAGGTGGCGATACATCTGTACCGGCCTTCATTGCTCCGGGTGGCATTCTCAATGATGTACATGTCTGTTTTCTCTGTAGAGATCAATTTTTGATCCTTGTAGAAATCAGCCTGCTCCACTTTGGCTCCGCCCCAAACAGAACACCTGAGAGTGACACTCTCACCCCACAGTGCAGGTGCAGCTGGAGGTTCCAGCATCACCAGACGCTCTGAGACACACACACACACACGGTATTGCTGACGTTTATCTGTCAGTGGAGTTCCAAGTTATGTTTCTGTAATTCACTAGTTACAACCAACAGATAAGTTAACTAGTTTACAGTTCATTTGATGTTACCTGTCATTGTTAAAGTGACTGCATTGCTTCGATGTTTGGTGCTATTCTGCAGACACCAGAATGTGGCGCTTTGTGCTTCTTTTAATTCGGCATACAGAGAAGCTGTTTTCATCTCAACGTCCACCATGATTTGAAGCACGAAGCCGGAATTGTTTCTGAATGCGAAACACTTCCAGGCCGTCGGCTCGTCGTCCACCCGCAGTGTCAGTATTTTAGCTTCACCTCTAACCATCACAGGGCCGTCTGTGGGCGAAGAGAGCTGCGCAAGCGGTTCCAGCACTGAGAGAGAGATCATGAGAATCACTAGCAGAACAACATAACAACACTGGAGTATGTGCTGCTGTTTAATGTGGACTTCATACTCAGCACTGTGAGTGTGTATGGTTCACTTCTCTCTCCGTTCTGTTCACACGAGTAATTCCCGTTGTGTTCTGATGTTACGGCGGTAAGAAGCATGAAGGGATCAGCATGATGTGGTATTTCATGAGTATTAATATACCATTTTATCGGCTGATCTGTTCCCCGACAGTTCAGAGTTACATCATCTCCCACATACACTGCTGGAAACCTCGGCAGGTGATACACTAAGAGAAAATGAGAGAGTTATGTTTGAAACACAACCGCTAACTAACTGTGTTTATAATCTTGGTTAGAAGGGCAAGAGAGTTATCTTTATTAAGAGAGTTATATAAGAGAGTTGTTTTAAAGATATCCTTTATGTACAGCTGCTTTGAAACAACGACAATTTGTAAAAGGCGTTATATAAATAAAGTTGACTTGACTTGAGTTATGTAACTTCCAGCTATTGTTTTAAAGGAATCACATCATTAAAACATTCCACATACTCCAGTTTATACCTCCAAACATTCAGATGGAAAACTGGATGTTTAGACTGAAATAATAATCAGAGATCTTGTTAAAACTACTTTCACTTTCATTATTAGTTCTTCTGTTGTTTGGGAGTGTTCCTGTTTATAACTTCACATGCATTTAAATCGGACCTTACCCTTATAAAAACTGAATATATTAAAATGATCAGATCTGATCAGCTGACAAAAGATTAGATTAGATTAGATTCAACTTTATTGTCATTAAACATGTATGAATACAGGGTAATGAAAACGAAGTCACATTTAATGTAAAAAACCTCTCAGCTCAGAGTTTTAGTGTTTTTAGTGTCATATTGATATTAAACAAATGTTGTGTTACAGTTTTCATTGATCTTAGAAAAGTTACAATAAATGATGATGTGTTTGATTCCTGTCCATTCTCATGCAGGAACCTGACTGATGAATCTGCAGTGAACTGTGTGATCAGAACATCATCTCAGGAAACCAGGCTGAGAAGATATCATATCATTATATCAGGTCCTGTAATGAGCTACAGTGAGACTCAATGTGTGCTGATCGTGAATCAGTGCTAAGGTCCAGTCCCTCACTCATTTTATCCCCATGACAACACCACAATTTAGGTGTAGAGTTACAAACAGGAATATTAAAGAGCTGTATTGAGCTTTGATTGACAGCTGGGGTTCTGTACTCAGACTGGATTATATATGTATAATAAGATATATAAACAGATGAAAAGCTGTATATTCACCTGTGAGTCGCCCCTCGTGTTCCCCTAAACAAGCCAACAACACTGTGAAAAGAGATCAGATTAGAGATCAGATTAGAGATCAGATTAGAGATCAGATGAGCACACAATCAGTGTTTACAGACCAGATGTTTCCTGGGAAATCAGACCCGACTGCTCAAATTATAAATCATTTTTATTATAAACTTACTGTTTATAATAACTTTTACTGTTTCCCAGTCTGGGAAAAGTAAAGAGATCGTGTTGAACTCTGATCTGTCATGTACTTGCTCAAAAACTGATTTTTGCTCATTTTTACCCCAAAAAAGTCAGAAACTTTACTGTATAATATTTTGCTCTGTTTCCAACATTCAGAACAGTGAACTGCAGTCTGTATCACACACACTGAAACACACTGACACACACACTGACACACACACTGAAACACACTGACACACACACTGACACACACACTGAAACACACTGACACACACTGAAACACACTGACACACACACTGACACACACACTGACACACACACTGACA
>JAZGTJ010007908.1:0-10828 GCA_036877575.1 Botia almorhae | reverse complement strand
CACACTGACACACACACTGAAACACACTGACACACACACTGACACACACACTGAAACACACTGACACACACTGACACACACACTGAAACACACTGACACACACTGACAGACGCACACACTGACACACACACTGAAACACACTGACACACACTGACACACACACTGACACACACACTGAAACACACACTGAAACACACTGACACACACACTGACACACACACTGAAACACACTGACACACACTGACACACACATTGACACATTACTGGGGCTTGTTATTGGATTCTCAGTACAACAATTGTGACAAATCAGAAAAGGTAACAAACAAACAAACATAAACCCATCAGTGAAAACACAAATCTGGGTATTGTGACTGTCTTTGTATTTTGTGTAATTCGATTTATTGTGACTCCATAAGAAACTCTCTGATCTCTCGAACACACTAACACATCTCATGACACAATACACACGTGTGAGAGGAAAGCAGTGTAAGATGTTCTCACCTGACAGTGTCAGTAGAAATCCCTTCATCTCTGTCTGTCTGTCTGTCTGCCTGTCACACACACAAAGAACACACACACACACTAGTCATGTGACGTGGCTGGGGAATGCTTTGTTGCATTTAAGATGTTGTCTGTGAGTTGTGTGTGTGTTGTGTCAGGCTAGTTTATTTTATTAGCCTGTTTTTTAGTTGTTGCGCATGTTGTTTAGGTTGCCGCACCCTTCAGTCCTCAATCAGCAGTGTGTGTGAAAGCTCATACTTGTGTGCATGTGTGTGTTGCAGAATGTGTTGTGGTGTGTAATTTAGTTCTTATCAGGCTTTGTTATTTAAAGAAAATGAGAAGTTATAATCACGCAGACGGTCAGTGATCTGGAAGACTAAAGAAAGATAAGCAATTAAAGACTAAAAAGTTTTTACGATTAAAAAGTTAAAAAAGCAATATTCTTTCAGTGCACATACACACACACACACACACACACACATATATATATATATATATATATATATATATATTTACATAGAAGTTTTTGGGTTATGTATGTATTACATAAAACAGTCATTTTCTTTAAAGAAGATGTGAGCACACTTTTAAATGACATTTTATAACACAGATGTTTCAGAAACATGAAGTTCGTTGTGCTCCTGTCTCATCTCTTGATTTGATCTTATTTACAGTGACATTCAGACATTTTCATTACATCTTTAATTACATCTTCAAACCTTCTGGAATAACTTTTCTTTTTAGCTTTTGACTTTGAAACTTTTAAAGTGTTTTTTAGTTTGACATAAGAGTCTCTGAATGATTGTCACAAGAAAACTTCAAAAGGAGAAGCTCTGCAGAAACACATATGACCCTCTTTCCCAGAAAACCTGCCAAAAAAATCATTGTGCTGACCTCATATAAGCCAGAGTTTGTGTAAATTCAGAGTATTCATTTTTAATTAGAAAATGAATGTGTGCATTATTCATTTTTGTCATTAAAACTTACAAATGATACAGATTGCAATCATGCTAATGTAACTGCAGAAATATCTCCAACATGCTGAAATTTGCTTTAAATGCAATATGACATCAATCTTAAATTACAATATTTGACTTTGAAATAATCCAGTCAATCCATTAACTGCATTCATCCATTCATCATTCATGTTTACTTTTTAAATCGACACTTACTGTTTGGTAGGTTGAGCTGTGTGCTGACTACAGAAGCTGCCTCTGTGCCTGTGTGTCTAACACTCACTGGGCTCTGTGGTGGGGGTTCAGTTTCAGTTGTCCTGTGACACTTTTGTGACACATCATTACTGCACATTTCTCAGCAGCCTGTAGAAGTGTGTAATATTTATTTTTGGTATATCCTTATATATGCTAATACTGCTTAAACCAAACCACATGAAATCTGTTATAACTCCTGTCTTCTCTGACAAGCTTTTTAAACATGCAGCTGATGACAACCACTTTCAGAAATCTGTTCTGTGAAGTATTTTCATAAAACAAATCTGTTGTGCTACTACAGCTAACAGTGAGTCTGTGTCTGATATTATTTGGTTAGGAAGGTCCACAATGAAGAGCCAGAGATCTGCTCAATATACATTGTTTTCATAAATAATTGAAACTATTGTATTACTGTATTATTTACATAAAATGAAATTTGCTGTGTGTTTTAATAATGAATAATGTTTATATATTAAATGCAGGTATGAACGTGGACCTGTAAGCAGAGCTTCTACAAGAAGAACTACAGGAACTTTTAGGACAAGCATGATGAATTCATTAGAATCCATTAATAAGAGCTGATAATAAACTGTATATGATGTCTATTAAGACAAGCTCAAGAGAGGAACAGATTATGAAGATGACATGAAGATGTGACACATCCAGAAGAGTGAAGTGTGATCACAAGCAGATCAGCAGAGATTACAAGAACCTGCAGTTGTGCTGGAGCACTGACAGCTGCTGTACACAAGAAACAGGAGGCTAGAGTTTATTAGCCATGGAAATACAAATACCACAAATGTTTTGTAATGACTAGTGAGTAATAATTGTAGATTGTAATGTAAAATGATTCATGCAGGGAGTTCTGGGACAGTTTTTCCAGAAGGTCTGTGGTCGTCGTTTCTGACTCAGTAATCTTCAGTTTAATCTTTAAATAGCTGCAGTAACACTTTTTAAAGAGAAATGAAACCAAAAGGATGTTTTGTTCTTGCTGACTTATTTCTAATTACTAATTTGGCTGCGTTTGCTAAAGCAACATTCACTGTTGCTCTTCCTTACACTCAGACATAAAATTTATTCTGCACACATGATTGTTTCACTTCTTCTAGAGAATGAACAGATTGTTCTGGCTTGTTCTGGTTCTTAGCACAAATGTTAAACACTCTGTTTGTGTAAGTCACTTTGGATAAATGAATAAATGTAAATTTAAAGATAGTTTCGCAGTTAAACATTCAGACTTCTGTTGGTTTTGAATTGTGAACACGCTACTGTGCACGTGTAAACATGTTCTGTTTGTACTTTTCTGAATTCTCATGAGTTTGAATGGGCTGCAGGAGAGAACGTGACATTGTTATGTCGCCGCCTGCAGGCTGCTGGAGGAACTGCTGCAGAAGGAGAGAGAGAGAGAGAGAGAGAGAGAGAGAGAGAGAGAGAGAAAGAGTACCAGCAGGTTAGTCGTCTTAAACTCAAGGGTGCATCACAGAGTCTTCCTGAACTTACTTTCTACTGCCCACATGAGTAAGTAATAAGTGACCTAGACTGTAACTGAACTACACGCCAACTACAACATTTGACTTGAGCATGTCGCTAGACCAAAAATGCTAGGAACTCTAATCAACTAAAAATACATAGAAACAAGTTTAAATTTTGGAATTCAATGTACTGGGTGGAGGGGAATCGTACACCACTTAAAACAACGTGCGCAGTTCAACAGGACGTGACGTTGACGCGCGTGCAGGCAATGGGCGGTAGCGCGCGTGCAGCTGCACAGAAATAACCCGTGTCAGCACTTCTAAACAGCTAAACAGTTATTAAGAGGATCATTTGAAGCGTAAGCGCATTATTCTTCTGTAAGAGTGTCAATCATGTGATAGATTTAAAGTTTTAAAGGTTTGTCTCGTAGTTAAAACCGCACACGACGCGTGTCTAATGCAGCGGAAGTGGCCTGCGGTTTCCTGAGGTTTTGCTAGTACAGCTGTCATGTTGAACTTCAGTAATGTGTCTGATGCTTTCTGCTCCAGAATTATTGATTGATTGTCACACAATAAAGATTACAAATATTCCTGCATCGGGAACAGGAAGTGTTCCTGACCTTTGACGTTTTTCTGACATTGAACAAACTGTTGTCATACTTGTAATAATGAACTGTTACAGCGCACAAATGCATTGTTGACATGTGCGTGTTCTGCAGTGTAACTTCCCAACTTGATGACCTGTTTAAGTCATATGAAATCGGTAGCTCTCTGTTTTAAAGTGGTTTGTAACTGGTCAGTTCTTCGCATGCAGTGGTTTGTTATCATGTTTGTGATTTACCCAGTTTAATTTCCTTGTGTATGTTCTGCTCTTAATGTAAATCATTAAAGGTATCTATCGGTGACTGTTTGTGTTCTATACGCAACATTTTAACTAGTAATTTAACTAGTCTTCAGTATGCAAAATATGAAACCGTCAACATTATATAATCTCCGTATTGATTGACACTAGCACTGATGAGCCTTTAACCAGCTGTGCAGCTGCTGTGGAGGGTGGCTCTGGTTTTTGGATGGACCTCAACGAATCAGAACTCTGGTCCTTTCTCAGTGCATTAACATACTCTTGGACTTTGAACATGGGGAGCTGTGTTTTACTCACAGAGACCTCAAATGGGGCTTTGTGACCGAGCACAATCTTCTCAAAAATCTAAACACCAATCTCCTCCATTTCAGATTCAATGGCTGGAACAATTGATCAGGCAAAAATGAAGTTTTCTAAAATAGTAAGTTTGTATTTGACGTTTTCATAAATCTGTGTACATTTATCTGAAATATGAGGCCTGATAATTGAAGATTTATTGTAGCCAGTAATGTGATGGTTACTCCTGTATAACAGGTTAGTAGTCGCTCGTACACTCGCTTCAATCAGTCTCAGAACCCTGATGGAGACAGCAGCCGTGTGGAGGTGGAGGAGGAGGAGATGGATGCTGTGGAACAGGTTCACATGCAGCCTGAGACAGACATCAGATCCAGCCACTCACACTCATGGAACAAATGGAAGATTTTAATTGGAGCAGCTGTTCTGTTGCTCATCTTCTGTTTGGGTGATTGTTTCTGCTTATATATTTCTGCTTATATATTCCCCTGAATTACAGTAATAATGTACAGTCAGATGATTCTGTTGAGCTCTTATATATTCCCCACGTTTATGTTAAGCTACATTGTCTTGTTTATCACACGGCTACTTATCAAATAATAAATGATATGTAATCATTTATATATTATAAAGTAATTTAAATGATTCTATACTCCTAGAAGAGACAGACCACAGTGATCTAACAGCACTCCTGCTTTTCCCTGTACTCTGCAGCAGGTTTAATTATCGGCTACTCTACCCAACATAAATCTGAGAAGCCTTCCTGCCCCTCAGCTTCCAGTGAGGAACAGATTCATGATGTGAACTATGATGTTCTTGCTCCTGCTATGGATTGGAGTGACGTGGTTAAACTTCTGAATGAGAAACTGTCAGCTAAAGACTTCCAGGATAGAATCAGGTGTCAGTTAACAATCTTATGATCATCTTTGTGCTGTTGCTGCATATGTGTCGTTCTTTCCTGCAGCTGTTCTGATTTTCAGTGTTGATCTTTCATTCAGAGGTTATTCAGGTGAGCACCAGGCGGGATCAGCTGGAGATAACGCTTTGGCAGACAGAATCCATGATGTTTTTGGGCAGCTACAGATGAACCCATGGGCTGATGAACACTTTGTGAAGCTGCAGTTTCCCTGCAGGTCAGTACTGTCTGTGGAAACCCTGTATGATGATTTATTCCTCACATGAGGAGTGAGAGAAAAGATCTAAAAAACAGTAGCATCATTTTTGTTTGGCAGACAAACAGGCAAAAAACCCACAGCTTTTTATTGTATAAACAGAGACAAACCTTGTTTTTAAACCCAAACAGTTCCAGTCCAAACAAAGTGCGCTTTGGTTCAGAAGAGATCGGAAGTCCAAAGGGATTCCTGGCTTACAGTGATACAGGTCGTAAAGAGGTGAGTTTTATCTGTCTTTCTGCAAGGGACAATCAGAACCAGGGCTTGACAGATAAGTTACAATATTGTGCTGAGTAAATTTATTGTGTGAAATATTTTGTGTTTACTGAAGTTTTATTGGTATCATGGTTTGTAGTATTCTGTGTTTGCCATGCAAATAGTTTTCGCTGCTGATACTGTGCTTTCCTGTAGCTCAGTGGTTAGAGCATGGCGCTAACAACGCCAAGGTCATGGGTTCGATCCCAGGGATTGCACATTCTCAGAAACAATGTATAGGATAATGCAATGTAAGTCGCTTTGGATAAAAGCGTCTGCCAAATGCGTAAATGTAAATGTAAATATTAAATCATTAAAATAAGTGTCATGACATCACATCTGTCCTGCTGTTGGAAACGATGTTTATTACTGTATACTTATGGCATTCGTGGCTTGTGTCTTTCTCTCATAGGGCAGAGTTGTGTATGCGAACTATGGTGAAGCTCAGGACCTGAAGATCGTGGAGGAGAATCAGGTGAATCTGAACGGATCTGTAGTGCTGATGCGAGCTGGAAAAATCAGCGCGGCACAGAAGGTAATTCAGTAAAACAGTCATCTTGTTGAGCTGGAATTGACATCAAAAATAAAACCATCAATCATAGAACCATCAATTAACATCATTGTTAATTTCATTCATTGTTAACATCATGTCATTTCTGACATGACATTTATCCAGTCTGTTCATTTTAAAATTTAGATTGTTTGTTTTTTCAGTGTCTTTGTACGTATATGCAAATACACCATATATACCAAGCACAGTAATAACAATGGAGTTACAGTAAATCCCCCTGTGTTTCTCTGTAGGTGGCGAATGTTGTGCAGAAGGGAGCTGTCGCAGCTCTGATCTATCCAGACCCAGCTGACTATGACCTCATGTCTCAGGACACGGAACTGTACGGTCATGTACGTGTTTGAGTCACATCATGTTTTGTTTGTGCTGTTCTGTGGATTTTCTTTTGCTGTTTATTGTAGTTCTTGTGGATTTCTTAATGTCTGCTTGTGTTATGTAGGTCCATCTAGGATCAGGTGATCCTTACACCCCTGGATTCCCGTCCTTCAATCACACCCAGTTTCCTCCTGCCAGATCTTCTGGTCTTCCAGATATACTCGCCCAGACCATCACTGCTAACATGGCTCTCAAGATCCTGGAGTATGTTCTATGTTCAGGTCTAACCTAAAAAGATGAAATATGTTCTTTGACTTTTCTCCTCTATAAACACAGAAGCGTTACGTTTAATTGTTTTTCTAAAATTTCTTGCAGTAAAATGGGGGGGAACGTCGCTCCTGAAAGCTTTCAGGGTCGCTTCTCCAACTATAAATTTGGAGCTGAGGCTGATGTGGTCTCTGTAGAAGTCAACAATCAGCTCACTGATGCAAAGATCCATAATGTGTTTGGAGTCATCAAAGGTTCTGTGGACTCGGGTGAGTTTCTGGCTCTTCTGAATGAACGTCTGTACATGTAAACCGTGTGGACAAGCTGCTCTAACTCGTGTGTTTATAACTCACAGATCGTTATGTTGTGATGGGAGCCCAGAGAGATTCTCTCACCCCTGGATATGCCAAGTCTGCAGTGGGCACTGCTCTGCTGCTGGAGCTCGCCAGAGCGTTCTCAGAGATGAAGAAGGGTAAGCTCACGTCAGCCTGTGTTCAGACGGGCTGGTTGTTGCTTTTGGTGCATGTGGTGTTCACTCACTTCCTGACCTCGTCCTCACTGTAGACGGTTTCAGACCCAAGAGGAGCATCGTGTTTGCCAGCTGGAGCGGGGGGGATTTCGGTAATGTTGGAGTGACCGAATGGCTGGAGGTGTGTGTGCTGACTGTGATGTCATCAACATTTTGGCTAGAATAGATAAGTTAGTGAGGAACGCAGGTGCAGTTACTGGAGTGCTGTGTGTTCTGTGTCATACAGGGTTATGCAGCATCTCTGGACAAAAAAGCCTTCAGCTACATCAGCTTGGATGGAGTTGTGACAGGTAAGTTGACTGTAACTAGTGGGGTGTTGAGGTGGACAGTTTTAATGGGTCAGATGCTCGTATTCTGTTCAAAGCTGCTACATTGTTACAGTACAAAGATCCTGTGATGTTCTGTTCCACTGCAGGTGTGGGTTCTTTCAGAGCTGCTGCTAGTCCTTTACTGCACACTCTCCTGCAGAAAGCCCTGGAGCACGTAAGAACATTTAAACACAACACAGCCACAGTGACTCCTGTGATTGATGTCTGTGCTTTTCATCTCTCTCTTCTCTCTATGGAAGATAAAGAATCCAGTGGATTTAAAGTCCGGGGATTCCCGTCCAAGCCTGTACCAGAGTTCTGGTGGAAGTCTTTCATCCGTGTGAGTAACTCTCATTGATGGTTGCCATGATGTTGATCATGTGTGTTGTTCTTTAATCTCATCTGTTTTGTGTTCAGTCTGAAGCCCATGCAGATGGATGATGGTGCATATCCCTTCCTGGCTTTCTCTGGAATCCCCTCTCTCTCTTTCAGTTTCACATCTGTGGGGGTAAGTGTTTGTTGTACAGTCATTACACTATAATTATTATGATTTACAAAAGTCTTTGTCATCGTCTGTGTAACTTGTGGATTACACATTCTCGGGTCTGTTTATGGCATAAAAACCGCAACAATTTTTAGGCTTGTGCTTAAAAATCCTTTTAAAGAAAGTGCTTGAGATACGAGAGGTTGAGGTGTGAATCATCTACATTACTCAGTTAAGAGATCTTGTGTTGATTTGAGAGTTTGATGCCGCAGGTCAGCTCTGACTACAAGTATTTTGGAACTCCTCTGGATGACAAAGATCATCTGGGTTTGGTCACTGGTCAGAAAGTGGGTGAACTGGCCGTGGCTGCTGCTCAGGTGGCTGCGCATGTGGCGCTTCGCCTCGTTCACGACCACATCCTCAAACTGGATGTTACAAAGTACGCAGCAGAGGTCGCAAGCCGTGTGAGCGCCATCGTCGATTGCACCAAAGAACTCAAACGAGCAAAGGTGACGCCTTCTGTCACACAATAAAATATATAATAATTGTACTGCTAAATGTTATGAATATAGCAAGAAAATAAAAGCGGCTGCAGGTTTGTGTCTTACTCAGTGTTCTGTGACACAGGTGGAGAACAGCGACTCTTTGTCCACCGAGTGGCTGATAGCAGCTAAGAGCTCGTACGGTCGGGCTGCAGCCTCACTAGAAGATGACATCAGCAACAGTGACCTGGAGGACCTGGAGATGTCGCGCATCATCAATAACCGGATAATGAAGGTAAAGTCGTTCTCTGTTCTCAAACAATCATCAACACATCATCTTGAAATGAATATTGACTCACTTATTAACTTGTTCTTTAATTAATCGTAGATGTTTGTCTTTATTGTTTGTAATGCGTGATGTTTTCTGTGTTATGCCTTTGTCATGCAGGTATGTGTGACTTTGATAGATTAAGGTTCTAATGTTCTTATCGTTTTCTTTAAAGGTGGAGCATAATTTCCTCTCTGCTTATGTCTCTCTGAGAGAGGTCCCGTTCCGTCACATTCTGTTTGGTAACGGATGGCAAACAGCCTCAGATCTGGAAAACTACTTGAGAGACGTGAGAGCCCGCAAGACAACCCTGGACATAGGTCAGGTTTTAAACAGGTTTGCTCTGCTCACCTGGACCATCCAGAGCTGTGCCAATGACCTGGCTGGAGATATCTGGTCCTTAGACAATGAGATATGATGCTTTCCACTATCACACCAGCAGACCTGTCCTGCATCAGTTCTGCTGAAACAAATCTGGATGCACTTCTGACCCAAACTTCTCAGCTTGTGTATCAGTGTAGCACCGATTCAGACCTGCGCTATGTATTTATCAGTGACAGTGTTCACTATAAAGTGTTTCTATTATTGTGACAGTTATACTGTCAGCTCTTTAAAAGCAGCATCTGCTACAGAAATACATGTTACCAACAGCCGTCACCAGAAATGTCTGTTGCAGGTGGAAATAAACCCAAAAGACTCATTAATACAGGTAATGTTTCTAGAAACAGGGAAACTAAATGACCAAAAGTGATGCCAAAGCATTAAAACAAGGGCAGCAGTTTGCCCTTTCAAATGTCTTTTGTTAGAATTAAAACCCCTTTGAATTGGTAAGAAAAGTTTCCTTTTTGTTTCTAAATGACTGTTGACTCGAGCGTTTCTGTGACGTTTCCCTGTAACGTTTATATTTCTATTGTAAAACATTATGGGGAGCAGTGTCTTCCATAATGTGGAGCATTTGAAGGTAGTTTTTGTCTACCAGTGGTTATATATGGAGGGCAGTGACCCTCATATTTCACTGTACTGTGGATCAGATTATCGGGAACAGTGTTTCCCATAGTTGATGTAAATATTTGTTCTTCATGCGTATTGTGAGACTCGTTCTGCTTTGTTACCATTTGAAACTGAGCAAGCACTGTAAGATGCAAGCTGTGCTTTCTGTCTCGTCTCACCTCTGCTCTTAACTTTTGGAGATCAGGTGACTTTCAAGATTTCCTTTCTGCCCATTTAGATTCAATTTTTCCAGGGCAGGTGTTTGATTAAAAGATGTGATCATTTTATGTTTGATGTATTTTCACACTGTTGATTTGACACAGAGCTTTAATGTATGAAGACACTTCTGATACGTCTGGTGGACACACACTGTACCAGTCAGTTTCTCAATCTGTCTTTTCTTCTGACACTTACCAGAAAACGTGTTTGATTCTTCATTGCATGTGCGCGAAACAAAACTGAACAAAGCTAAGAATCTTCACGCTTTAGCTGATGAAGTTATATGATGTTACTTCTTGTCAAGTAGGTTTGATTTACCAGTTACTCCAAACATCATGTTTTATCAGTCATATCCATTATGAGCTGGAGTTGATCATTAGAATGTCAGAATGTAAGAGGTGACAGTCAGTTTGTGCTGTTTAAACTGTGTAATAAACTTGAGCTTTAACCTGGTCTCACAGTGTTTATTGTTGTCACACGCACCGAGTCACGTGAGGTCACGAGGTCCCGGAAGTAATCTCCGCGGGTATATAAACAGGAAGTAAGGTTCAGTTTAGCACCGGACATT
>JAZGTJ010007907.1:7953-21947 GCA_036877575.1 Botia almorhae | reverse complement strand
GACACTCAGAGAGGGTTTGCTGCCTTACAGAATTGTAGTCCTGTTTAAAACGGATCCTCAAAATGTGAACGTTTTGTGCCACTAAATTAGCTCAACCATTAGTTTTCTTGGCCAATGTCAGGCGGAAGGGGTGTAAAAAAAACAGTCATTTTAAAGATGCACGTGCCGTAGAAATGACTATTTCAGGTGCAGGTAAAAATACACTTTCTTGTGCGATATGCTCGTTTGTGTTTTTAGATGCTGGATTTTTATTGTCTTCTCTCATTCAGGGGTTAGAGATGATTGTTCCTGTAGCTCAGCTGGTAGAGCATTCTGTTAGCGGCGCAGAAGGTTGGGGGTTCGATCCCAGGGGAGCACATGTACTCATGAAGTGTATAACTTAAATGTGCTGGATCTGCCAAAAGCTTAACTGTAATGTGAATGTTTTACTACTGTGTCGTTTGCTTAGCAACTGCTAATTTCTCCTTCTTAACAAATTTACCAAACCTCTCTCTCTCTCTCTCTCTCTCTCTCTCTTTCTCTCTCTCTACTTCTCTCTCTCCATGAGGAAGAGAATGATTCTGCTGTCAGTCATTCAGTCAGAGGAATTTTAACGGCATTAATCTTAATATCTTTCCGACGGCACAGCCTTGAATTGTGACTGTTGTAGCTGTCAGGGAAGAAACCCTGAGACCGGTTCATTTCTTTGCTTTTCTGCTTTTAGAGTTATGTAATGGTCTCACAGAGACGGTTTGCGCTTAAGCGCTTTTCCTGCAGCTGCAGACAGAGGGCGCTGTCTCCTTTACACAGGAGGAGCTGAGTGTACAGATACATGGCAAAGATTTACCCGGAGAGAGAGAGAGAGAGACCTCATGAGACCTTTGATTAAAGTGTGCAGAGAGAGGTGAGCGAGAATGGCTGCAGAAAAAAAGACAACATATGGTATATGGAGAGACAACTATAAAGAACAGACAAAAACAGAGAGAGAGAGAGAGAGAGAGACACCAAGGGCTAGTCTAATATCACATGCTTTCTGCTTCTCCAGTGTTTGGTTTGGACCCCCTGACTAGTGATTGTATTATTAGTGGATATTATGTATTGATTTATGTATATACATGCATATACACACACACACATATATATATATGTATAAAGCAATTTATATTTAATGTTACATTTCGAATACCAAACATTGTACCAAGTGAGTCTACGGACAAAAACATAATTATTTGACACAATAATAACTCAGTTTTTATGTTTCCGCTGCTGTCGGTAGAATGGTGTAAATGACGCAAGCGAGGGCTAACTCTTCTGCTAATTGGTCGAGCAGGCGCTGTTTTCCGTCCATGCTGATATTCTCCAAACGACTAAATACTGCCTGATATATCAGTGCATCTTTTCTCCTGACCACCGTCTCTTCCTCACCTCCCCAGCTGTGATTCATAGCACGGTGGAGAGACAGATGATGTCTGTGGCGCGGTCCGGCGCTAACACAGCGCGCATGGGGACGTTTGGTGTTGAGTTAATGGTACATATCATATCATATCTGGATTTCACAGCAGCTCCCCGTGGACTCTTCTGTGCTCGCTGCAGTTACACTGACGTGGGCAGGCAGGCAGAACCTCGGAGCTTCTGAGGAGCGCTAATCAGTGTTGAGAGTTACCGCGGGGTGGAGGGGGTCAGACCTGAAGGAGGACAGATGGAGAGCTCGGGTTAAGCCCACTCGAGTCATCTCGACCGGGGTCTAGCTCAAGGATATGAGAAATACGGAGTTATTTTTGATGGTTACCCTGTTCTCTCCCAGCTGACAATATTAGATCATAAAAACATTTCCTAATGTTGCCATTAGGTAACAAAAACATCAAAATACGTTGTATTAACGTTATTGCTTGAGTTAAATGTCTTTAAAACGTTCCACTAACGATTTAAGGATAACGCATACCATTATGGGATGGAGAACTTAGGGAGAACTTTGAGGACACGTTTAGAGAACGTTAGCCAATATTCCGAGAACATTCTCTGCAGGTGTCTGTGGGAATATAAATCCTGTGGCCATCCAGAGGCAGTTCAGAAACAAGGATCCGAAACGTCAGATGGAGAATCCACGAATAAAAGACGGCAGGATTTGGGAAATATTACATCTCTTAGATCTCTTCTCTTTATAATTCATTGTGATTGGTCGGTTGTGTTCACCTGGGGGATTTGTAGCAGTGCGTAAACATCATAGATGATCATCGATTGTTTTCTGTTAAAATCATATATAATGTATGAGTGATATACACACTGTCTCTCGCTCGTTCTCTCTCTTCCTCTCTTTATTTTCATCTCCCAGTGTGAGCAGCATAGGAGAGACCGGGGCTAGTTGTCACACTATGTGATATTTATGCATTGAGCAGACACAGTCTGTCAGTAATTTAGCGTATACAGTTTTTGTGACAACATGGCCCATACGGGGGCCCTATAGTTTCTCTTTCTTAAATATAATGTATATATGAATGTATAAATAGGTAACATGTATACCTCTTTCATATATAAGAGGGACAGATTATAGAGACAGGGCATATATATACACACACATGGAGAGAGAGAGACAGAGAGAGAGAGGGGGGGGGGGATTTCATACCTCTCCTGTCTCGTTTGCCTCTCCTCACTCACTCTGCAGTAGCTGATCGTGATCAATCAGTCTGGACGTCCTGCTGTCTGCTCTCTGGCTTTCATGCCTTCAGCTGATACTCATGTTCTTGGTTCGGGCCCAAACGTCATTTTGGGTCGTTCCATTAGAAGCGTGAGCAGGGGGTTGTTCTCCGCGTGTGGGCATTTACCAGATGCTGCTGCTACTGAGAGAATCCGTCATCAATCTGGGTTCAGCTGGCAGTGAATGTTCCCCCAGTGTGACCCTCATTTGCTGAGACACCCTCTCGCCCACCCGCCCTCACGCCTCTGCTGGATCACTTAATAACTTCTGACTTATCAAGAAAATGACGCAATTGATTGCATTTGTCTTTTTTTGCTTCCGTTTTCCATGTGACTGTTATTTTGTTTGCTCTGGTTAGCCTCTGTCTCTCCCATCCCTGAACAAACATTTACTGTGGTTCCCCCCAAAATATCATATTTACTGTAATATTACTGTAAAATATACATTTACTGTAAAGTATATTACTGTAAATTATCATAGTAGTAGTTATTGTTACTGCTACTGAAAATTAGACAGTGACAATGCAAAACATTTGTGACAAACATCGTGAAAATTTTGCACTTCCATCATTAAACAATAGTTTCTTAATTATCCCATAATTATTTAGAAACTATGGAAACTATGATAAATGTTTGTGAGGAATGTTTTCAGCTGTCCTCTTTTCTTTGCTTTTTCTCTCTTCACACGAGTCGGCCTTCAGAACCGTCTCTTGCTCAGCACAGCGGTGCAGAATCGCCCGCTGAGGGGCTGAGGGAGGGCGTGAGTGAGCTGCTTTTGGGTGGCTGCCAGGTGTACAGCTGTGGAGGCTGGAGCAGAGGGGAAGGCAGGTGGAGAGGAGCCAGCCTCCCCAAGCAGGAGAGGTCAGAACTCGGCAGCCATCTCCAGCGAGCCTGGGGAGAGAGAGCCGAGGCCGTGTGGAGGAGCAGGAGGCGGGCGGGCGGTGGAGCGCAACACTGCAGAGAACAGAAACAAATGTGTGTGTGTGTGTGTAAAAGAGAGAGAGGGAGGGAGGGGCGCAATAGAAGAAAATCACTAGAAATGTCAGTGAAAGACTGAGGAATTCAAAAATGTTTTTAATTGTGCCAACCTTGAGAATGTGTTGAAGAATGTGTGTGTGTGTGTGTGTGTGTAAAGGGTCTGTGAGTTCAGTTGTTAATGAAACCACACACTCTGTGTGACTCTGCTGAAGGGTTGGAAGATGGAAACCACTGAAACGGTACAATTTTAAAGCATATAAACGAGAGATTATTCTAGCATGATCTTAAAGGACTCGGATCGTAAGTGTAGTGTTGATAAATACAAACAGAACAACCCTTTAAGACACAAAGTGTTTTCTTGTTTTCTCATAACAGCTGTTGAGTTAAAGGAATTAAGTTTGTGTTTCAAAAACTCTGCGTCATGTAACGGCGCTGTTTTTGTGTGTGTGCGCTCGTGTCTGCATTTGGACAGGATATACAGTATCTGATTCTTTCTCTGCGAGAATAAACAGACAGACAGTTGGACACACACATCTGCTGCCTGTTGTCAGGCAGAACTTCTGTGTTTCTCCTTCTGTTCCGCTGTACAGCTGTCACTGTACTTTCATCGAGTTGTGTCATGATGTCATTCGTTCATTGTGTCGGACAGGAAATGTTTTGGGTTTTCTCGTTCCGATTTCAGCGCATTGCGTGTTCGTGGATGTCAAGATTGAGTTCAGAATTGGGTGTGAATCCCAAATGAGCTCCTTAAAACCAGAACCTCTTAATAGACAGGGTCAGTCATTTTAGATTTAGATGGGAATGCATTTCTGTGAAATTATTTTACACTGTAGATATTTTGGTTAACAGTAAACCACAGGATCTCTCACAGATGTCCAGCCAGCACAGTACACGGGTCTGCGGGTGGGGTAGGGGTGGATGCGTAGGTCTGGTCTCAGGAAGTGGTTTAAGCTCAGCCCTGATTATGGAGGACTTGGCTTTGAAAATTCGCAGTTGTTTTCTATACCGGCCAAAAGATTGTGTGCAATCCAGCAGGAAGAGGTTCTGTGACCTTGTGGCTTTCTTTCCGACCGTCTCTGCCCGACCTGTTGCACATCTAGTGCTCCACCTCAGAATTCAGCCAGGACGCAGTCAGAGAGAGTCTGACGTGAACGTCTGAGAGCCAGCGGTCATTCTCTGTGTGCTGATCGGGTTTGGGGGTCGTGCCGTGAGGGAGGGGCAGAGCATGTCATCTTGTGATGAACTGTATCACCGTGATACATGATGTATGTCAGAATTAAGAGTGCCTTGGGGAACTGGGTGAGTCAGACCTGCCATGAGTCTCTCTCTCTCTCTCTTTCTTTTCTGTCTCTCACTCTCTTGAGTGAAAGAAACTAGCTTCATACGTTCACTAAAATGACACTCAATGGCTAAGAAAAGAAGAACATTTTGTTTAGTTCTGTAGTTTAGTGTGTGAGTGCGTGTGTGTGTGTGTGTGTCCTGCTGTCTCAGTCCAACATACTTCAGGAATGTAGTTCTGCTCACAGGAGCGACACACACACTGTTAGTGTGCTTGTATTGTGTGCTCATAGGACACACTCTTCACAGTGGGAGATAACTATGTGAGGGAGATGTGTGTGTGTGTGTGTGAGAGAGAGGAAATAAGAGAGGAGGAGAAGAAAAACAGAGGCAGTGGTTGTCTGGGGGAAAGTCACCTTGATGGCTCTATTTAAAACGACGCGTTCGGGGGACCTTGTGTATCGAGCAGTTTTAGTCTAATTGTTTTTCTCAGTAAGAACTCAGCTGGAAAAACACTAAGCAGAGGCTTGTGTGTGTGTGTGTGAGAGAGAGAGAGAGAGAGAGAGAGAGAGAGAGAACATGGCACACTGTGTGCATCCCCTGAAGTTGTGTGATCACATGGTTCTGCTACCAAAAGCCATCCAAAATCTCATTCGTATGATTGGAGATCTTGAAGGGTCACATGACTTTACTGGTATTAACATCAGCGGAGACACAGTGACATTTGCCGCTGGTATTAACACGCATCTCAGATGCGTCTCCTGTGACCCCTCGTGATCTCATTTTAGGCTCTCTGATGTGGACCACATACGTGTCAACATGTGAATGCATGTTAATAAACCACAGGAAAGAAACACGGTTACTTTCATACATGCATGCAGCTGAATTTTCATCTCTCTGCACATGCGATGCACATCTGCATCGACATGTTAAACGTGTTCTGTGATCCTTTGCAGATGTTTGTGTATATAAATGACTTTTCCAGAATTTCGGAGATGTTTTGGCACAGTGAGTGTGTGTTAGAACCACAGCGGGTTATGACGACCCGAATGTCGTTCCAGCGGTCCGATCGTAAACGCCCACACCTCAGACGCTGTAGAAACCGAGGGCTGCTTGACTCATGCCCAGCCTGCTTCCCTCATCTGCCCGGGGCATTCATCATCAAACCCCAGCGCGTCACCCCAGCGCCCCGAGCGGATTCGTTCTGTTTACCACAAGCTTGTCCCATATGCTCGAACATGCAGGGGGCAGATGACAGCGCAGTGTCCTCCCCCCACCCTTAGCATGAAATCACTGAACTCCACCCCAGTTAACAGGAAACATTGTCAGAACGTTGGCTAATGTTCTCTTAAAGTTCTGAAAGTTCTTCAAGGAAGCTGTGTAAGACTCCAGACATCCTTCTGAACACACAGCGTCATTCTGAGTCGACTCGTGTTTGTTCCAGAGACATTCTGTGGTGACTTTAACGCAGGTCACGGCATGCTGAGCTCTCACAGCATCTCAGAGAGAAAGTTTAGCACGGGGCGTGTGGAGAGGAGCGCTCTGGAACACGAGAGAGAGAGAGAGAGAGAGCCGGCAACCGTGACTCAAACTGACAGATTGATTTATGGAGGGGCTATAAGTAGCCACGACGTCGGTCGAGGTGGAGATCCTGCAGACACATAACACTGGCTCCTTGTGCCACTGTGGAACAGCCTCCTCACCCCAACCCCTCACAGTGTGTGTGTGTGTGTGTGTGTGTGTGTGTGAGCAACAGTCCCCAGCCATGATGCCAAATCTGCATGTTTATCTGGTCGTGTGCCAGGCAGTAATCAATTAAACCCTGCTATCCCTGAGGAGCAAAAGAGCCCTCAGATAGAGAGAGAGATAGAGAGACAGACAGACAGAAAGAGAAGCTGACTCATGGGTAGGGGCAGCACTGTAAACTTTGTCAGCCAAGCTCATGAATATTAATTAGGTGACATTAAGAACGTTTGTCCAACAGTAAGCATGTAGGTCAGTGTGAGCTGTCGTCTGTTACTGCTGGAGTTCAACCAGTTCACTGCTGAAGCGACTGGTAGAGGTTTGGGTTTAGTCGCAGTTGCGTGCAACCCACTGAATTAACAGCAATTATTTACCAACAAAATACAAAGGGATAAACTTTAAATTTACATAAGGTTGGGACGTGGTTCTGCTTAGTTAAAAATGTAATATCAGTTTAATATTTTGTAATTCTACACTTAACCCAGCGGTAACTGTAGTAACAGTAATAGTATTTAGGGAGTAAATATAGTTAAGCCACTAGACTCAACATCTTTCACTAGCTGTTTATCAGGGCTGAGTCTCGCCGGACAGATGGAGAGCACTTCCTGTTGTCTGGGACGTACTGTCCAGTGCTGTGAGAGGTTTGTGTGACCCGAGTGTCAGTCTTCTGATTGGCTGGTGGTTGTCATGGGGACGTGTCTCGGCTGTGGCTTCTGTGGATGGAGTGATTTTGCCCTTTGAGCAGGTGCTCGGCATCCTCCTCAGCCTCAGAGAGAAACCTCACGTGCCTCATTAGAGATTCAGAATTTAATTATACGAATCTTTCTTCCTCATAAAATCTCTTGAATCATCGACTTCCCCGTGTCACAGGCGCAGAAAGAAAGCAGAGCGCTGATCTGGGGTGGGGTGAAGGGGTGATGGTGACAGTCTTTGATCTGATAGAAGCCCCTGCAGGGGTAGAAAACTGGGCTGCTGCCAGAAACCCTCTTGGCTGACTGTCTTCTCTGCTGGTTGGCAGCTTGAAGGTTTTGGTGATTAATTCTGCTGAGACGATAAAAGCGGCTCTGGCCAGCGGCTCTCTGCCTCTGAAGACCAGCGACACGGTCTGAACCCAGAGCAGAGCAGACCGACAGTGTGTTCCCTACCTGGCCAGCTGCCCGCCTCCCTGCCTGCATTCTGCCTGTCTCAGGACCAGCCACAGCAGGTGATGGACCAGAGAGGCAGGAGAAAGAAAACGGGGAGGTGAAAAGTCTACATTTTGTAATGTTTCTCTCCTGTTTTATTAGGTAGCGTGTTTTATGCTGCACTGCTCTGTCACAATGGTCTCCAGAGAGAGTCCAGCACCCTGTTTCAAACAGGACATGAGGCACAGCTGTCACATCTGATAATTGGTGACAGATGCGGAGGTGTAAAAATGAATGCAAAGGATGCACAAATGACACACGCAGTCATTTATCACTACTAACCCTGCGGTTAAGAGACTCTGTGATGTCTTCACCTGGATGGTGAGTTATAGCATGGGTGGAGTCTAGTATGATTAAAGCTCCGCCCCTTGTGCAAACTTCCTCCAGCCCTTTGTGGGAGGGGCCAGAGGAAGGGGCCGGAGGTGGGTTCGAACAGCTGGGGCTTCTGAAATCATGTGAACCGTGTATGTGCAGGAAGACATCATGTGTGTGACCTCGGTTCAGACTCTTCTTTTCATTTGAAGCTGCAGCTTTGCAAGCTATAAGTCACTTCAAATATTCGATTTAAGCTAGTTAGGGCACTGTCAACCATTGAGTCCTCTCAAATTACCAATGGACAAAAAAACAATAAATGGGTTGTGAATATGACACATTAAACAGACTGTATTTCTGTTCCTCAGACTTGTTTTCTTTCGTGTCAAATGTACACAGGACATCGTCTGTGAATTCTGTCAGCAGTAGGAAGTATTGTTATGCTGGTTGTGTGTGTGTGTGTGTTTATGAGTGCTGGGTCCACCTGGATCATGTCTCTACGTGTTTATAAGCTGGTCAGTCAGGCAGAGTGACTGTACACCTCATTTCCTCTGTGTGTGTGTGTGTGTGTGTGTGTGTGTGTGTGTTAGGTAATACAGGCTTGAGGCACACAGACTGAATGTGGGTCTCGTAAGGGCCCAATGAGCAGCCAGGACAGCACAGCCTTGCAGCTGGTCTGTAGGCCAGGAGTCACTGATGAGAGAGAGAGTGTGTGAGTGAGTGTGTGTGTGTATGTATTTGTATGTGTGTGTGTGTGTGTGTGTTACACTCCCACTGTTCTCCAGGAATATCTCTCACTCTGCAAAAGGAAATACCAGATTAAAGCTCCATTACTCTCGGCCCTGTTTTCATTCTCCGCCTCTCTCACTTTCTGCGTTTCTCTTTTCCACACTCTCTCCGTCCTCCATTGTGTTTTTCTTTGCCACTTTTTTGGTCCCCAAAGACGCCCCTTATTTTCTCTCTTGCCCTTTTGCTGCCCTCGATCTTTCTTCTAGTATTTATTTCTGTTCTCACTATGCCACCCCCCCTTCACACACACACACACACACACACACATTCACAAACACACACACATATTCTCTCCTGGGTGTAACATTGTTGGCACTCTGTGAGGGAGGCATCAGCCAGGGCTGTAAGCATATCCTGTGGGAGATCGTTTTTCAGCCGTGTGTGTGTGTGCGCGTGTGTGTGTTCTTTTTTTCTCTTTTGCTCTCTGTGTGTTTGTGGTCTTAGCACAGCTTTTGGGTGGGTGTGGGAGAGACTGCTAATGCTACTGCTAATGTTTCTATGTGCAGTCCTGCTGTAGCCGCTGTTCTTAATGTCCTGTCTGCACACACACACACACACACACACACACACACACACACACAGAGAGAGCCACAGGGGCCTGTCAGTGATTAATAGCTTCTCCTGAGTGGCATCTTTGGAGGGCCTGAGAGAGAACGAGGCAAAACAAGAGCTGCGTTTTCCTCTCTGCTCTCCTGTCTTCTCCTCTGAGTTCACTCTCAATGTGGTTCAGAAAGCTAGTTTAGGAGAAGACAAGGACACAAGATTTGCCTCTGGGTGGGTGGGGGCAGGTTTTGCCCACATTGTGGGAGCCAAATGGAAACCTGACATCAGCTATTTAGTGGCCTAATGTCTTAAAATATAAACAGTTTGTGTACGATTAAGGTACATATGTAACATTTAACATGTGTAAAAACAGACGAGGTGAATGAAAGGAAAACCAAACATGTGTTAGTTTGTGTTTTCAGAGCAGACCACATTAAACCACAGTGGAGTTTGTTTTAAAATTTAAAGCTTAAATGTTGATTTTATTATTATCATAAATGAAATTTCATGAAAAAACATACCAAATGCTTTACATTTTTTCTTAAACTTAAACTAAGGATGATATTTTAATTTTCAATGGCAAAAACGAAACATGCAAAACAGCAGCATTTTCACTGGTGGTGCTGTAGACGCGTGGACATGCAGAGCAAAGAAATGTGTTTTTGTTCTGTGTCAGAATTAAGTACAGAGTTGTAAGTACAAGACCTGCAGAAGCAAAGTCAAGAGTCAAAGTCAAGAATGTTTTTCAAAGTCGGGTCATAATGAACTCGCCCGTTCTGACATCTTCTGTATTTCATCAGGTCCAAAAGCCCTGATGAAAGAGTCTTTCATGTTTTTCCTGTAAGTTTTATTAGCGCCGAAGCTTTTTAAGTCATTCTGGATGAGGCTGTATGCAGAAATAAGTAGATCATGATTCAAACGATGAGATTTTTGTCTCTGTGGTGAATATCTTCGGTGAAGTGTCAACAGATCGTGAATAACATCAATCTGCTTTTGTGTGTATATACATTTAAAGAATTAAGTTCTTTTTTATGTGATATTAACGATAGTACAGACTGGGTGGAGCTGAGCAGAGGAATCCCAGTAAAAGGTTCGAGAGTCCCCGCATGCGAGAGAATTTAGACAAGTCTCTGACTGGCCAGTAAACCAGAGAGCGTTACAGAAGAAGGCTGGAGGAGTGAGACCAGGAGGTGAAAACAGAGCTGGAATTTGTGCGGTATGCCGAGAATGATGGAATTTTTCCTGCTGGCCGTCTGAGAGCTCCTACACTGACCAACACACACACACACACACACACACACACACAAGAGCTGAATGCTATATCACCATGACATCCTATACCTCACACAGACAGACTCTCTCTCTTCCCCTTACACACTCACAAACTCACAAGAGAACAGTCATTGTTTTCTGGCTTGTATCTTTGTGTGTTATTGTTGCTCCTCTATTGTTTTCCGTTCAGTTTTTATTTCAAGTGTGCTGTGGCAACACAATCGTAATGTTTTTGTCGCGTCAACAAAGCATTTGTAACATCACCGTGTTACAAAGCAAAGCGGTGAAATTCTCTGTTTACTCTTCTGCATGATTAAAACGCAGGTTTTCCATCGCCTTCCGTTCTCAGTTTCTCATTCATTCTCTCTTCTAACGCTCTTCCCCTGACTCTCTCCCCCACTGTCACTCTCTGCTCTGATCCTCCGCTTGCTGGCACTCTTCCAGAGCCTGACAGCCACAAGATTCCTTCATTTATTTGGTTGTTTTCTCACCTGTTTTCTGTCGTGTGCGTCTCTATGAATATATCAGAGATTTGGCTGTCCGCTTCTGAAGTCACAAGGCTTGTATTTATCTTTCTGTGTGGGGTTGTCTGATATGTAGTTTTCGGAAAAATATTGAATATCTTGTTCTTAGTCCTGAGGCCAAGGATTGTGAAATATTATTTTTACAGAACCTTTAAAAAGCTGGAATTATGATTATAGTCATTCGCTCTGTTTTAAAAGTTAAAACAGTGTGGTGCCTACTTAGGGAGCATGTTAAGGCATCTTACTGACGGTTCTTGAACCAAAGGTTGTTCTGAAAGTCAGGCACCTGAATTATGCTGCCTGTTAAGATACCACAATGCTCTGCAATGTTATTACAAAAAACAATTATACCAAAAATATTGATCAGAAACAGTTACATCTAATGCTAAATGTTTTATATTACCCAATAGAGTTGTGTTTTGTATTTTTATGCTAATCAGAGTATGACAACATTAACTTACACTAAACTGTAGTCTAACTGAAGTCAATTGCTACTTAAGTCAAGTTTGGAAATGTGCAGCTGTTTATGTAGGCAGTAGATTTGGTTGAGCTGCTGAGTCTTAAACTACATACAACTTGTTTAGTTGGTTTTCTTATGTGTCCGTCTCATTATCTGTGTTTGGATAGCTAAACTGATGGAGCTTAACAAAACACCAGAGTCACGGTTCAAATCGTCTGTCGCGTTCCGATCAAAACCATCCGCCAAATACATAAATGTGAATATTTTTCTCTCTCTTTCTGGATTCTGTTTTTTACCCCGGACAGGTCATACTTGAGGGTAACGAGAGTCATTTTGGGGTTCTTTTGTCTGAGGTAACTTCTGAGAAATTCTTGGCTTGACAAAATCCACCCCCCCGCCCCACCGCCCCCCCTCGGCTGCTCTGAATGAGGAACTGCCAGTTTAATTGGCTGTGATCTCGTATGCAAAGCTGCTTTTACTTACTGCACTCAGGTCGTAGCCTTTAAATATGGATAAGATGATTCCAGGAAAAGACTGGGGTCCTCCACAGCCTGTGTGCTTTGAATTAAAGCCAGACACACTGGGTTTGTCCTATATTATTCTTTCGAACCGTGATACATGTATTTTTTCTTCAGCCTAGTGCCGGAGATTTCCACATATTAAAAACTGTGCTCCAAGTTCTCTCTCTCTCAGTCTGTCCTCGCTCTCTCTAGAAGTCTCTAAAGCGTAACACTGGGCAGAGTATCAGAGGAGTCAGAGGAATGAGAGAGCAGTGAAGTGGTGAAGCTTTTTTTTAGAATCACTTAACATTCATAAACAAAACACATCTACGACAAAATCTACAATCATGCCTGCTCTAATCCTGAGAGACAGCTGCCATTTAGAGAGAGAGAGAGAGAGAGAGAGGAATGAGAAGAGGTTGAGAGAGACAAATGGCAGGAGATAGTCAGTGGTATGTTAACGTATGGAAACATACGTATTTAATGTGCAAATAGCATAGATTTATTCTGAAAACTGTGAGGGAAAATTCAGAACAGGAGGGTTAAAAAAGAAAAGGGGCTATTTTAATGTGTTGAAGTTTTTAAATACTCCGATCCGTGTGCAGTTGTCTTCAGAATAGCTCATCTGTCACAGGCAATCCTGAAGCCATGCGTGTTCCTGCCTCGCCTGCGTTTAATTGAAGTCGCGTGTCGTCGCCGTAGTAACACGAGCGGGCGGATGTTACTGAAATGTATTAACATTGGTTTCCTAATAGGGTCACGGCAGAGCAACCTTCTCTCCTCACTTCCTCTGGAGTTTCTCTCTGGCTCCACCCACCCTTAAAGACAAACACACCTTCACTAATATGATGTGCATACAGCCACAGTTTTGTGTTGCTTCCTGGCTGGCCCATAGCCTGTGGCCATGTCTTTAACTTTCTGTGAAAAAAACACAATTCAATTGCAAAGAAAAATGGAGATTATTGCTGCATATACATAATGTATGTATCTTAAATCAGTGGTTCTGATATACGCACAGATAGAATACAGGCTTGAAATGGGCTGATAAGCATCAGCACAAGACCCAGTTTCCAGTTCCTGCTTCAGAAAAAACATACTGGGCTGAAAAAAAAGTGAGGAAGAGAAAGAATGAGACAGAGCTTGACGTGGGAAAGAGAAAGAGAGAGAGAGAGAGAGAGAGAGAGAGAGAGAGATTGACATGTGGGAAAGAGAGAGCTTGACGTGGGAAAGTGAGAAAGCGAGCAAGAGAGAGAGAGAGAGAGAGAGGCAGCTTTCTCTGGCCCTGTGCCTGTCGAAGCGAATGGACCATGTGACAGGACATGCCGTGTTGAGTGACAAAGCAAAAAAAGTGAGCGAGAGAGAGAAAGAGAGAGAGACAGAGGGAGGTGGCAGCACAAAAGTAAAACACTATCTACAGTTTCCCAGCATCGACAGCGCACAGAGAGAGAGAGAGAGAGAGGAGACAGGAGGAGGGAAGAAGAACAGATGGAAAAAGTAGCAAATGCTCGACAAAAAAACAGCAGGTTAAAATGGCAGAAACGCAAGTTGTGTGAGAGGATGTGTGAGGGAGCGTGTGCTTCACCAGTGCTTGTGTGAGAAAACACAGAAGCGTTTCCCATTAAATATGCAAATGTGGAGAGCGGAGGAAACGGAGACGAGGATGAAGAGTTTGTGAAGAGGGCTGAGATGTCAGACATGTAAAATAGGGTAGAGGTGTGAGAGAGAGAGAATAGATGAA
>JAZGTJ010007906.1:0-21951 GCA_036877575.1 Botia almorhae | reverse complement strand
TGTTAAATGTTAGGAGGGGGTCACTTTGGTATAATAATTTACATTCCTAAGACTTTCTAAAATAGATATATTTCTCATCCACTATCCCTGATAGAGTTGGGTGGCGATGGTCAGTATCTGTTGCAAGCGACTGACCAACAACCATGTTCCCATAACCAGCCTGACCACTTTAAGATGGCATGACCAGCTGGTAGTTGGTTTGTGGCTTGTCCAAGATGGTCTAATAGCTAATGACAAGCTTGGGCAAGTGAATGACCAGCTTAGCATCCGAAAACCAGCTGTCATGTTTAAACACAGATACTAGGTTACACTAGATGTTCCAGAAATGGCCGGTGGTATTTGCAAACACACACTTCATAGGGAACTTCTTAGCAGTGGTAGTTAATACGTTTGGGGAAAGTTTCAGTGAAAGTTTGCTGCAAAAAGGTCCCAAAATACTTCATGTATTATATACACGGTTAAATATAGCTTACGTTAAGCTACACCAGTGAGTGAAGTTCGTGGCAGTTATAACCACATAGTGTGTTATTGGAGGGCTTTTAAGACTCCACAATTACACATACACACTCGCTGAAAGATGCACACGTGTATGTCGCGTGTTCACCACAACAACTTCTGCATTGTAATGCACTGAACCTCTGAAATTTGGCCCATCTGTTTCGTGTATAGTGAGGTCAAAGGTCGTTAGGTTTTCACAAGGAAGAAACATAGGTCAAAAGTCAGCCCTCATAAAGTACCTTATTTTGATTATGCATGTGTGTTTAATTCTTAGACAAAGAAGGTTTGTGCCAATGAAATTGGCTGATTCATGAGGGAAATTGTGATTCATCTGGGAGGAAATAAACTGTGAAAAACTGTGAGCAGCAGTGATTCCATGTGTAAAGCTGAGGACCCAATGCATTTTAGGTCTATTATGAATGTGATGTAATAAATGTGGTAATTTTGATTCAGTCTGTTCCACTTAAGCTCAGTCATTGTTTATAGTCGGCAGATAAAACTGTGTAATGTGTGATCTAGTGTAGTTATATGTGAAATGTATTTAAGAGCATATAAATGACAACACACGGTTGTAGCATTGAGTTATCTTGTCTGTATCAGTGCATAGATTGATGCTCATGTTCACAGAGTGTCCATTCATTAGTTGTGTTACGAACTGGACTGACTCAATTATTAGGTTTGTGCTCCTCTCAGACTATCAAAGACTAGAATCTGTTAATGGAAACAGTTTTTAAGTGTGTTGTGTCCAATCTTAAAATATTTAAGCTAATTGTTAAGTGTGTCCCTGGCTTAAGTAAGTTAATTCGCAATTAATATTTCATTGCCTCCTTTGGTTGTTGACACACTGGCAATGGACAACAAATTTCTAAATAATTAAAACAAAAATGGACCAATCAGTTCAGTAGATACTGTTCACTGTCAGCCATATGAGTTGTTATGATTGGTAGAAGCTGAGTGACTTTGATTCCATGTTGTTTTGAAGCATTTTTGTCTGTTCATAATTAGGCTACTTAGTACCAATACACACTATATATAACACACAATACAACTCTCTATACAACGGTTGCTGGCTGCTTTGATCTGAGCTTTTCTGTGAAATGGAATCACAGGGTAGTTATCAGACATAGTTTAGAAGAACATGGGCTTTTGGGTTATGATGTTATCCGTTCAAAACCTTTATCCAGTGTTTCCAACTTCTAACCAATGCTCCAGGTAAGTGTTGTGTTTTCATTTGTAAAATTTTAGACTTGTAAGTTCTGATGAACTTATATCAGAAACATTGGCTCACCTGTTTAGAAATTGTACTGAAGATTGTATTGTAGATGCAGATTTTAAAATGTAGATATAGAGAAAGAGAAAGAGAATATATTCCTTTACAAGCGTATAATATACACTGCAAATACGATTAAAAAGAGTCAATTATTAAGTTGTATATATTGTAATTATTATTGGTGATGTAATTATTATTGGTGATTGTATAGCTCTGTTTTAATATACAGTTTTTCAATTGTTTGTAATTGTTTGACAACAGTTTTCCTCTTTTGCAGTTCTTTTTATTATATAGTAAAGCTTCCAGTGTGCCATGCCTTGATACACACACACACAGCAGAGCTAAAGTACAAGTTATGTTAACCTAATCCCTCTTTTCTTGTAATTCTCCAGAAATACTCCAGCATGCATGTGTATATGTGTGTGTATTTTCAGTGATGGACTTACAGCATGTTAAATTGTAGACTAGAAGAGCTTCAGAGCCGGCGAGAGAGAGAGAGAGAGAGAGAGAGAGACTCAGAGGTTCACATAGAGTCAGAGGTTCACATGTGGATCAGTATACAAAGCTGTGACAGCAGCAGACGAAAGGAATCTACCTTTTCTCCTTCTTTTCTTCACTGGAATTTTTTATTTCTTAGCATTGAGACTTTCTGCCTTTCCAAGAAGCGCTACGGCACCACTGGCGAGAGAGAGAGAGAGAGAGAGAGAGCAAGAGCAACAAAGGTAAAGAGAAAGAGAGTTAGTTTAGAGGGGATAATAGTAAGAGAGAGACAGTGTTTCAGACAGTGTTGGAATGCGCAGATACATGACAACAGTCTCCGTTTGTCTTTTTGTCAGTCAGCCTGAGACACACACACACTGGCTAGAGGCACTGCTAGCAAAGGTGATGATTAACCCCTTCCCCCTTATTTCTGCCCTTCTGCTGTGTGTTTCTTCTACCTGTACTCGTCTGGACTCGCTCGATGAGTAAAGACACAGGAAGAGAAATGAGCTTGTGAGACTGGTGAACAGTCAGGTGAAAATCACTCTCTGTGGAGTACGCTGGGAATTTGGAAGATTCAGGAATTGTGGGATACGAATTGGGATATTCCAGAAGAGAAGAAACTGAATGCTTTAAGAAAACCAGACACACAGTATTGGAACAGTGCGACTTGATTGGATGACGGTATTGGAATGCAGTAAGTTAGTTATTGGTGAAGTGACTTCACTGTGGAATCAGATTGCCGGGCGCCAGATATTTAACAGATATCCACCTGTGAATGTGTATGAGCATTTGTGCTCATGAGAACACTGTGTAACTATGTCTAAACCTTCACGTCTTGCTCGTCCTTCCTCTGCGAGTTCCAGCTCCAAACTCCCCTCGCCACGACGCGAAGCACCAGGCAGCCGACCCAGAATGCTCAGCGCGGGGGAAAAGATGATGCAGATAGAAAGTAAAGGTAACACACTTGACCAGAAGCCTCCGATAAATGGGGCGACACAGAGCACTTTTATTAAAGAAGAGGAAGTAGCAGCCCAGCCCGGGAGCAGAATGAGTCCACCTAAAGGGTCCACAGCAACAGTAACCCAGCAACAAGTGACAGAGCAGAGTAAGTATCAATAGGGACATAATCAGAGATAGATACACTGCACTCATATTTGGCTTCTGACATTGTTTGGATTCTTTATTGCCTGTATATTCCAGCTCTCATGGTTTTCAGAGTAGTTTACTTGTAACCAGCTTTTTCATAACGCAACATTTTTACTGCAAGAGGTTGAGACTTAAGGTTTTTTTCAGTAGACTGATGTTGAAGTTTACTTTCTTAAGAAAACACATACCAAGTCTCTGTTTGCTGTGCTTTCGATCTCCTTTGTTCCTGCTCTGTTTTCAGACCTTTAGGATCAATAACACAAACTATAAGTCCTTCATATTTCTTTCAGTTTCTTTAAATTCACTGTAAAGAAAACTATGATCTGTCATGAGGTATTTATGTTAAGGTTAGAGTATTATTTGTGGTGTAAGATTAAATATTGATTTGCACCAAAGCGTTATGTTTGGTGTTGGGTTTTTAGGTGCAGGTATTAAGCGGATTAGTACGCGTGGTTTGAGGTGTTTTGAAATGAACTGAATAGACGGCGTTACACTAAAAATGTTTTGGTTCAGCTTTTGTATTTATTTATTTATATAATACAATGACTTTCGTGGGATTAGATCAACAGCATTGCCCCTGTGTCCGTCAGTATTGACCTCGTGGATTTTTCCTGCATTCGTCAAAAACACACAATGGGGGAGACAATGGGCTCACAATCACATTGTCTCCCTGTTCCAGCACTGTGACGCGCAGATTGTTGGTTTGTGTGTGTATGCTTGTGTCTGTGTATGTGATTAGGCACCACTTTATCAAATTCTGCCCCGGTGCTGTTTAATCCTGATGGGTGTGGCTCTGAAGAGTTATATGTCAACTCAAAGTTTCTCTGAAGGTCTCAGATCTGGTCACCTCAGTTTTTCTCATCCAATACCTGTCAGTCACAGACCTCAACATGCAGTGACGTGATTAAGCAATATGCCATTTCTACTCAGTGATGTCACAGGAATGGTTTTGAGTCTAAAAGGGATAGTTTACCCAAAAATGAAAGTTCTTTCATTTTTTTACCCCCCTTATGCCATTCCAAACCAGTACGGCTTGTATATTGGTAACCAAACAACAGCGGCACTCTATTGTATGGACACAAAAATACATTTCTCAAAATATCATCTTTTTGTTCCATGAAAGTAAAAAGTAGTACGTGTTTGGAATGACTTAAGGGTGAGCAAATGATGGAAAATTTTCGGGTGAACTATCCTTTTAATGCCCCTCTTTTTGTTTAATTTTACGCACACAGGCATGTGCCCCCGCAGTAATTAGTGTGTCACCTTAATGTGTTGGATTTCTGTTTGCAAGTTTATGCTGTCAGTCACAATCTAGAAAGTTGGTTTCTGTAACTTTTGAGTAATGTGTGTGTGTGTGTGTGTGTCTGACTTCCTCCATTCTTTTCCATTTGTTATGGCAGTAAAATTGACTAGAATCCAGATGTTACCATGATGATTGGTCCTCCATAGATGTTACAACATAGAATAAGTGTAAACCAGTGGAGATATTAATATAAATAAGTTTTGAAATATGCAGGTGTTATTATGCAGACTTTGAAATCCAGACTCCCAGTGTAGAATGAAATGTTCTGAGGAATATTCTTAACACCTGCCTGCTCATAATGACACAATATTTTAGTTATACTGAAATAAGTACAACAAACACCTTTTACCTCTACACTCTGCTTTAAAGAACCGTGTGGATCAAAGCAGAAATGCTAACGTAATCGCCTGGTATCTGATATTAGAGTTCACCATCTAAACATGGTCTCACAGAAACATCTGGAAGCAAAACAAATACATTTCTGTTTTTTTATGTTTTCCTGTTTTATGCCAGACAGATAAGAGGGGCTATTTATCAGCAGTCGTCTGTCTTTAAAGCTGTTAGTGTTTATCTGCTGGTAAAGTGGTTCAGTTCTTTGTTTAAACCACTGTTAGTTCTCTTTGAAAGTTTATAACATGCAGGTGTAGCAGGACAAAGAACTGTATCATGGTCAGTAAATTTCATGGCTGGGTGGTCTTGCTTACTCATGGTTCAGCCAGACAGGGGATATGGTAAAAGATGAGGGCGAGAAAGCTAGAGAGACAGAAGGGGGAGAGAGAACCAGTTAACCTCATCCCACAGTTTATCTTTAGGTGGTTGCATCTGTTCTCAAGCTACCGTTGTTTAGTTTTGCCATGCTTAGACCGTGAGTGGTCTTGCTGGTAGTTGTGTTTGACATATCGGTTTTAGATTTGCTGATATGAGAAGCATAACATTTCACCACGGGATTATGGGATAGCTGATGTATTATAACACCATAATTCAGTTTGACATTTTAATTGTTTTTAATTTAATTTTTTTTTTTACATTCTGGGCAGTTGTCATGCATGATCTGATTCATCATAATATTTAATTTAAGAATTTAAGAATAATCACCATGTAAACCTTCAAATCTGCCTATTTTCACAATCTAAAAAATATCTATGAATAGGACCATATATGCATAGTTTTGGCTGATGTGAATTAGAATTTATTTGGATTAAACATCTGTGCATTTAAAGGTTGTGACTGAAGCAATTTAGTCATAAATTTAGTAATTCATTTTTTGTTTAGTGGTCAAAAATAATCCTATGATCATTTGGTAAAGAGTCAGACAGGGACGAGGTCTTGTAATCAAAAGCAAGATCTAATTTATTGAAGTAGCGCTTCTGACTGGAGATTTCCAGTGGGTTTAGATTAATGAACCCTGCTCATTAACTCTTGATCCTCACTGATTATAACAGATTAAAAAGTGAGACACACTTAATCCAGTGCTGCCCAAACTGAAGACACGCCAGCAAAATCTACTGTGTCAGAAACTTCTTAAAGAGCCATTCAGTTTTTCTGACAGGGTTTGCTTGTTTAAAGAAATAGTCCAACCCCAAATTATTTTACATCATTTGCTTTCCAAGGCCTGTCCAGCACAAAAATGACTAAATAGACCATACATTTCAAATCTGACATGATGCACCCTGATGCAATAAGTATGTATGTGTAAATATGTGTAAATAAAAATGTGATTCAAAAGAAACAGGAGAGGGAAAGGTTTTCAGTAAATAATTGTATAGCTTTGGAAAACATAAACCTTGTTTATAGTGCTTTCAAGAGCATTTTTTACATGAGCTAGTCAAATGGACAAACAAACATGGTGGAACATGTTGGCGGAACACAGTTTGCTTGTCCTAGATTTATTGTAACCAAATTACTCTCTTAAATAAGGTATTTTGTGCTTGGTAGCAACTCCATTAATCTCAGACCTGCAGTCTATTATTCCTTCAGACAGATTCACGTGGGCAGAAGTTGATCCACAGGTCACTGGCCAGCTCAGCTAATGAAAAGTGCCTGAGTGCTTTAACTCAGCGGCAAATGGAGTCTGGTAATTGTTCACTGTTTGGCAGGAAGGATCAAAAAGGGGAGGGAGGGAATAAGAGAGGTTTATCATTCTGTTGTGAGATATTTTTTCCCTTTAAAAGCAAGCAGCGCTAATGTCAGGAGAAAGAGTAGCACTTTTTCTTCAGGAATTTTCCAGAATCTTTTCCGCTGAGTTCATTTGCTGCTTAATCGCTACTGGAATTCAATGAACCCTGGAATAAAGAGACAAACAAGTAGCGAGATAGAACCTTCCCACAACACTCACCTTAGACAATCATGTCATAATTAGATCACTGACTAAACAAGAGGCCACAAGTTGTTTGTGTGTGCGTGCGTGCCCGCAAGTGTATACGTTTGGTTTATGCTGATAGCTTGGTTTAAATGTCACAACAGTCATATAGTGACTGTGCTATGAGTCAGAGACAGCAGGCGAAGGAAGACCTCAGTTCAACAACACCTGCTTTCATTATTGTTGATGTTTATGTACCTCGGAGCTCAATTCATGCCCTGAGGCTTAATGTGACGACTGAGGACGCCGCGCTGTAGGTGCTGATTCGTGTTCACCTCAGAATGTTGCATAAATATACTCTGATAGGTGCATCAGGGCTCAATAATAAGGATACAGATACTAGAATTACAAATATGGTAATAATGCTTCTTCAGACTTTGTGTTGTCACACCTCACCATAGAAATGACCTCATAAAAGTTTCACTGTACAGAGTAAAGCAGATATTTCCTCATAAGCCTGTACAAAAAACAGCACAGGCTGAAGCTTGTTAGCAATGAAGGAGTTATGTGTTTGTTTCCACTGGATCTGCAGTGGCAGAAATAGTCTAAAAACTTTTCCTTCCTTCCATTGTGGGTATTCCTGGATGGGAATCTGTCCTTTGGTTCCCAGCTCTGAGTCTGTATGATGCTATTTAAAGTAACACCACAACTGGATTCACGTGAAGGTCCACATGGTTTAATTCTTGTGTACCGTATCAGTTAAAGTGACGGAACATCCTTTAAATACGTATTTTATGATGTCTTAATAATGGTATTTATTCTTGTATTTGTAAAATCCAGCTCTATCTAAAATTAATTTCTCTCAATTTTGATTTATTGTGTTTGGATTTGTATTAACAAAGCAGTGCAAGATAGATCAACTAAAATAGCAAGTGCAAAAGAAGTGATTCTCTCTTTCTCTCTCTCTCTCTCTCTCTCTCTCTCACACACACACGCACACACACGTCACAGAGTTTAAGATCAAAGCAGGTATTGTTACTTCTGTAATAGATGTACATGCACTTCAAACACTGAGAAGCTGACTGTGTTGTTTTTTTTTTAAATATATATTCAAGCATTTTTACACCTAAAAATTATGTAATAATATATGAATTTTTAATTTAGAGAAAATAAGGGTACACTGGGTTATATTTTTATAATATTTTTTCCATTTTTGTACTGTTTTATGCCCCTCTTGCTTCCTTAAGCGGGTCCTTCTAAAGTATGCTGCAGTTTAATTGGAGATCTGGTGTTCTCTGGCCCACTTTGTACACTTTGTGTACATGAGACCGTATGAGGCTATGAGCTCTGACGGGCCGGAGGCCCACATAAAAAGCACTGACAGAAAATTATAAGTTTAGTCCTAAACCAGTGCAGTGGCTAGACCGTTCTCTACATTCTGTCTGCGCTTGTCGTCTTCTCTTTGTTCTGTTGTCATTGCCGCTGTCTTCCCCCATTCTTTTGCCATTTCACTCATCCCATTTTCGTGTTGGAGTTCGCCAGCATTCGTATTCTGTCTGTCTGTCTCTCCACCTCTTTCTCTATATTCTCTCTTTTGCCCTATCTCTCCTTCTGAATAGGTTGTGTGCTAGTTTTCTTAGTGCTGATTAAAAGTAGCATTTGTTTGAAGTCTGTTGAGGCAAGATGTGTGTGGTTGCTTATTAGGGTCAGCCAAGAGAGTTACACACACACACACACACACACACACAATGAACACCCTCTTCTAAAGAAATCCTTGTCTGAAGAAAAGAGTAGTTGATAAAGAGATTTCCTGAAATGTTGGCACTGTTTGCATGTGTGTGTGTGTGTGTGTGTGTGTGTGTGTGTGTGTGTGTATGTTTATATGTGTGTACTCTTTATCTTCTGTTCCCTCCGTTCTGACATAACAGGGTAGACAAGTACCTCAGAAAGAGACACTGGTGGAATAGAAACAAGAGCACATGGAGCCAGGCAATAAACAGAACAAAATGAAGTTTTAAAAGAGATCAAGCACACACCCTGAATTCCAACATCCCTGTCATAGTTTCCTTCAAATTTACCAGAAATTCTACAGAAAACATTTGCTTACCACGTTTTTCTTATTTGACTTGAAAAGGAGAAGTTTTTGTAAGACCTGTGGCTTGGGGTACATTTACACAGCAACAATGTAGTGAAAACAGAAAAGTTTTTCCTTTGCATTTTTTAAATGAGCATTTTTATGCATGCCGGGCCAGTAGTTGGCGATGTTCCTAGATATAATGAGCATGCAATTTGCATGTGCATGACGTCATCATTGCATGTGCAAATGTCATTGCCATGTAAACGAAAAGCCAAAATGCATAAAAAGCCCGTTAGTAGTGAGAGCACCAGACATGATTGAGACATGGTGCCCATGTGGGAGATTCAGGTTTGAATCTGGTCTGTATTACGCCCTCATTCCATTCTCCAATAGCACAGGCTTATGTAGCTTATTGCTTAAATATTAGCAGTTCTTGTAGGGAATTCAGCCCAAGAATTGATTAAACAGTTACTCCTGAACTAAGGAAAATGTATCCACTAATAGTAGAACCATGATATTGAACATCTAATACAAGCAGCATGTGCAGACGAGCACTGCTGGAGATGTCAAATCCATGATGCAGAGCTGAAAGATGATGTTAACAACGTAATCTCTATAATGATGATTGGTTGTTTTAAGATGTACTGATGTTGATCGGTGAGATTTATCGTTTGCCTAAGGGTGATTTATCTGTCCTGAATCACACAGAACCAAGCTGAAGTGAGAGATGCTGCAAGACAGCGAGTAGACTCATGGGTATAATAAATCAACAATTGCTCATTTAGAGTGATTGAACAAAAAGATTTGAAACATCAACAACCGACTCCATGAAAAACACTGAAAGATGTGTGAGTCTGTGTGTGTTTGGTGTTAGGATGAGGAATCTTTACTTGTTGAGACAGACATTGTTTTCCTGGCCAAGCTAGAGAGTGTGTGTCTGTGTGCGCATGCTCATGTCATTTGGTGATTATGTGTAATTTAGTCTACTGGGCAGATTTCTGCATTGACCAAAGCATTTTCATTCTGTGTTTGTTAAAGTGAGTCACATACGCCTGGTCAGAGTTTTTGTATTTACAAGTTGGTTTCATATGCTTTAATCATAAACATGTTCTTTATGTATAACATGGGGACTTTCAGTTAACTGTTAATTTGTTTTTAATTGTTTGTTGCAGACATGCCAATGTTTCACAGACAACTATGGAAACTGTCAGTTTTCTGCCTGTGAAACTAGAAATTGTTGTGTATTGCATTAATCTTTTCTACAGTTTATAATTGTTTCTATTTTAGTATGTTTATAATATTCTCTATGGCAAGAACTGCAGTAGTTATGTTGTGCCACTGTAGATCATACAAATTGTGTCAGGTCCTGCACAATAGGACTGTATATTCTGTCTTCAGTATTAAGTGAAATGATATTGCAAATTTAGGTCTCTCAGAAGTTCTCAGTAGATTTGTCTGAGCCAATATAAAGCACTGCAGATCTAAGTACTAACCCAGGAGTGGCTGTACATTACAGTAAATCTAGTACAAGTAAAGGGTCTTCATAGGGCTAAAATCTCCTGTGAAATCAATATAACACAGTTTTGTTGTTTATTCTTTATGTATAAAACATTAGAAATAGCAAAACAACAGTGTTTAATAATTAATCGTAAATTCATTTACAAATAAAATAAACTAAAATTTAATTAACTAAAAGTATTCTCTTTAAAAACTAAAAGCTGAAAGCCCCCCACAAACAATTTTTATCTTTTTTCATCAGAATTGTTATGGGATGAATTTGGTATGCTGATTAAAATAAACAGTCTTACTGAGGTATTTCCTTTTGAGGTCACGACAAAGCAACTTATTCGATCTTTTCACACACACACCAAGAATGATTTTCATGGAACAAAATAAAAGTCTAAAAGTCTAGACACAATCATGTATGTACACAAACATGTCTGCCATCCATAATGTGATATTGTTGCACTCCATTCAGTTCCCTTTATAAACTGCAGAAATTACATTTACAAGTCATTCAGAACCCATTTTTAAAAATGTTCTTTGAAACAAGCGTACAACCTAGTTGCCCCATTGTGTGTGTGTGAGTGTGCGCAAAAGCGCAGAGAGAAGCCAGATTCTCCTTTTAGTCTCACTAGTAAGTAGCTGTCTCCCTGCATATTAAAATTTGATAAACGTCCCTATAATCAGACTCAGGAAATAGAATAAGTTCAGCCATTATGATATCATCAGTCAGACAGCCAGGCCAAGCATCTCAGCTCCGGACTCTGAATTCCTCCTGCCCCATGGAGACATGGAGGATCATGGAATGCTGAACATAATTAGGAAAAACTCTCAAAATCTGAGCATTATAGTTAATCTGAGGGCCTTCCTGGAGCAGCTATCAGATCTCATTTTCTGAAATGCTGTTGTTGCCTATAAATAGTGTTTTGTGTCTGCATTTTGACTTCTGTAGCCTGCAGTAATATGATATTTTGAATGCTGGAAATAATTGGAGTTTGTCTAAATTTGCATCTCTGTGAATCAAATATAAATGTTGTAACATTTGGGGTTAGTGCAGATTTGAACAGCCCTCATGGTTTCCCAGCTAACAGGGAATGTTCTCAGAACGTTGGCCAGTGTTCTGTAAAAGTTCTCGCAGGTATCAAAACATTCTTGCAGTAATGTTAGTAGAAGATTTTTCTAACATTATATCCTATAACAAAAAGGTCATTTTTTAGTTAGTGAAATATTTTGTACGTTCCTAAAACTTTAAAAATAATGTTTTTAACATTTTTGTTACTTGGAAATGTTATGGAAACATTCTTACAACCTAAAATGATTATCTGGGTTGGTGCTTCACTATTTCTCGGGCTCATTAACCTCCTGGATCTTTCACTAATTTTAGCAACCGCTGTGTTTTAATAGAATATAATTCTCTCACCCCATTTCTCTTCATTTCTCCCTTTCTCTTTCTCTCTCTCTCTCTCTCTCTCTCTCTCTCACTCTCTCATTAATTTGTATACTTTGACCCTGTCCCAAATGGTGCATTTGTGGCCATCCTGCCATCAAGGTCGCATTGGGGGCAACAAAGGTGGCGCTCTTGAGCACCATTCTGCATCTAAAATAATAAATGAGACACTGTAGTGTCTCATGGACTTCATGGACACACACAAGTAAAGACCACTAAGACCATTTGTCACTCTTATTGCATCTTTTATCCAGACAGTTAAACTAAATGACGATGATGGCTTTTAATAGTTGCTGTGAGAGGTTTTTGGTATCATTGTATAAACTCAGCATTACATTATTTGTACGAAATGTTCACTACAGAAAGATAAGTATGTGTGTGTTTATGTCTGTGAGCTGTGGCGTTTTGGTCATGTTTTGTGTATTCCTCTTTGAAGGGATTAATTACATAGCTTTACATTTACCAGAGTAGAGTGTTAAAATAGGTTTTATTTAGACTAAGATACTTGTATTAACTCAGTTAAAGGGAATTCATCTGGATTGAGAATTCATCTGGATTGTGTTACTCCATAGACAAACCCAGAAAGAAAAAAATAATAAAACATATTATTGTGTGGTTTGGAGAGCCTTGTGTGTGTGTGTGTGTTTTGTGAAGTTTGCTTTAGGTACTCTTGTGACATGTTCTTGACTACCACAACGACACCTTCCAGCTACAAAGCAAATATTTTTCTGATTACTCAGTTGTGTTTATAGTTTAAATGCACCTAGTGTGTTTTTCAAGTAGGCTACGTTAGTTGTTGATCGGTATGAGCGTCATTGATTATTTTATGATAGAGGTCCATATTCTAGTTAAGAGTGTGTTAAAACAGGTTCACACGCTCCACAGCTGTTGCAATGTTCCTGCAAACATGGTAAAGCTCCTGTCTTATTTATTTATCATGACACCCCGTATAAGAGAAAATCATATATTTGGCATGTGTTCTTAACCTGCATACTGTTTAGAATAGTATGTGAGTTGGGACACAGCACATGGCTTATCTTGGAACTGTTACTCACAATATGGGGAGTAACAAGGATGTTCTGTAGCATGTTTGAAAAGGGAACATGAGGGAACATTCTCAGTGCATTGGTTATTTCAAAGCTATCACAAAAGTCATTGCAGTGATATTTTTGGAATGTTTTCTTTTTAACATGATGTATTATATATCAAATAACATTCTTAAATAACAAAAAATAAACAAGCAATGCAGCTAATACAATGTCTAAAAAATGATGTTTTAAATGTTCCTAGAAATTTCAAAAGAACCTTTTTAACATTTTTGTTACTTAATGGAAAAATTAGGGAAACATTCTTACAACCTAAAATTGTTAGCTCGGGGACGCTAAGATCTTTTCACACCCTATATACAATGTAGGTGTTGCTCAAACACTTTTTGTGCATAGCGTTTGCAGCGTCACACAGATGTGCCATATGCAAGCATGTCCTGATGTCCACATGACTTATCTTATGATGCATCTAGGCTGTGTGTGTGTGTGTGTGTGTCACACACAAACACATTGTTTTACTATGTGTGTGTGTATGTAAGAGTTTAGGGGCAGGGCTGACTGTGGCGCCATCTACAGGGTGTAAGTCTTGCAGATAACAAATGTTTCTCCACTGTTTATCATTTTCCCTTCTTGAATCCACCCTCTTAATAGTCGTCTGCCAATGAATGGGGTCTAGCAAACACAACTCACATGCTCAAGCAATGTTTATGTGTGGGATATTTAAAGAGATAGTTCCCCCAAAAAAGATCATTCTGTCATGACGTATCTGTGCATTTCTGCAAACCCATATGAAAATCTTTTTCTAACACAAAAGATTTTGAACAATGTTCATTTAAGTGGATGGGGTTGAGATTCAAAATAGTCAAAATAGTGCCATCCACACAATACACTGTGCTGTATTCCAATTTGTCTTTTTTGTGACAGCCATATTCACCATTTATTTTCTTTGTATAGAAAAGCTTAATAATGAGTTTTCATTTTTGAATGAACTGTCTGTTTAAACACCTCGGACACCGTGTTTTGGAGACACTTTGAATCTTAACTTACTTAAACCTCACTGAGGGCTGATATCTGGCTCTGATTCTAACAGTAAGCTGAGGCATTTTGAGAGCAAACTCCAAATTCACCCACGCACATACACACACACGACCCTCCAGTCTGTGCCGCTGTGGGGTTCCAGAGCAAAAAGTCCTCCACATGTTTTCCTTTAGCCCAAGGGATTTACTTCTAGCTCTCCCTGCATCAGTAGCTCTTTCTTTCTCTCTCTGTCACTCATCTGTTTCTTTTCTTCCTCTCTCTTAGTTCTAATTTCACTCTTTTCCTCTTTGCATTGAGGTGAGCCAGGCTCGAGTGAGTGCCAAGAGAGTTACAAAAACCGCATTCATTGCAACGCACAATCAAAAACACACACATACACACAGCACGTCCCATCTAAACAATGCTGCTGGGCTGAGTCTGGGGGAGTGATTTAAGTTGGTGTAAAGGGACGGCACAGGAAGTGTCAGAGAGAGAGAGTTGGGGGGTTTGGAGAACAGCAGCAGCCCCACAGCAAAAAGTTTTAGCCGCAGGAGTACAGGCTGGTCTCTCAATCTGTCATTCACGCTTTACTTGTTATTTGGATGTACAATTCGGAACAGAACAAATAGGGTGAGTAATACGACCTCTCAATTTCTCTTTTCCACACTTAAAAAGGATGTAAAGGGATATTACAAACATTGTTCAGTTCCTCTGCCCAGTGTAGTGCATTTAAAAAACCTCTGTCTCATTCCAGTACCTTTGGAGATGTGTTTAGAGTGCAATTAAAGCAAAAATACCAACCGCGCAGCCAGACCACTGTGGCGTATCCATTACCTTACAGCAGGTTTATGGTTCTGCTCTCCCTTGCGTTTGTTCTTTAATGACATCAGAGGTATTGATGGTTTACAGCGTCTCTCATTACTTCTCAAGGGAAACTGCACATTTATGTCTGAGGGGATTTTGAGGATGCTGAGGCTGGAATGAGTTTTGGATAAACTTTAAGCGCATCACAATACATCATGTTCCTGTTAGTCACCTTCTGAGTCATTCCCTAATGAGGTTGTTTACATATGAAAATTTGTTACTAGCCGCACTTTTCACGTTTTGATTGTTTTTCCTTCGTTTTGAAGAAGACAAAAGTTAGGCGTTGACCAAACACGGCAATATTGTGGTTTTTAAGTTTTTAATTGGAAAGATGGGAATGATTTGTCCTTGCATCCACAGTGTTAGATCTGTGTTTGATCTCTAACATACACAAGCACGATTGTATTGGCTTGTTGTTTTGTGCATGATGTGCATGTTTGTATAGGTTGGTTGTTATGTGCTGTTATGTTCCCACTGAGAATTCTGCTTGAGGTTCAGTAGGAACCCATCGTTGACTTGCAGCCATTTACGAGTCTTGTCATAAATTTGCAAGTGTAAAGTTTAAAGACTCTTTCATTCCATGCCTTGCTGGTTTTGAATTATTTGGATGCTGTTAACGCTGTTTATAATCAAACGAAATTTGAACTGCATTTCATTGGTTTCAGAGCTCTGTCAACTTTCCAGTCAGCAGCAAGAATTCTTTTTAGTTGTGACAACTTTTCAGAGTTTTTCCCCTCTATGCTGTTTAAGTGGATTTGCATCTGGAGGTGTTGGGCCACATCCCGTCCACAGTCTGAAAGGAATATCAAAGCTTTTCTCTCAAGGCCGTTTGTCCAGAGATGTTGGGGTATAAATTTGGGTTAGACTGATTAGTGCTGATAGCTGAAACCTGAGTTTAGCAATGATGAAACCTCAGGATCTCTGTATGAGTGTTTTTCAGGTATCAGAATCCAGGGAAAGTTCTGGAAGGGGCCTTGGCAGATAATATTACTTATTCAGCATTTTCTTTCCTTACAGATGCCTGTAAAAGTACAGGCTTTCCTGTAGCTCAGTGGTTAAGAACGCCAAGGTCGTGGGTTCGATCCCAGGGATTGCACATACTCAGAAACAATGTATAGTATAATGCAATGTAAGTCGCTTTGGATGAAAGCGTCTTCCAAATGCGTAAATGTAAAAGTTGGTATATTTATTGTAGCATTTTCCAACCAAAGCTGAGGTATACAACATATTAATGTGATACATTTAATTTGTTAATTATAATTCAGTATGAATTTTCCTATCAGGGCACTCTACTGTATGTGGAGATTCCTGCTGAAAGACCAGCTTTAGACCAATATGGTCTTTCTGGTTGTTGACAAAGGAACTACTACAGTATTTAAAAATGTGATGTTAGCTGCTGTTGATTAAATCAGCTCAATCAGTTGATGATTAAAACAATGTCAAGATGCTCTGTTGGCTTTTAAAAAAAATAAAAACAAAGTCAATTTTTCCTGCAGTTTCCAATCCTAGTCACAGAAGCCTCAGATTGTCGATAAGCTAGTGTTTGCCAACCCACATTTTATCCTGCAACATTCAGCAGTTTTACAGAATGAAAAGGAGCAGGAACAGGAGACAAAAGCATTATGTCATTAGATAAACGCCAAACCATCTGCGAGTGCCAGTCAAAGCACCGGAGAGATAGACATAACCTTTCACTCTCAGCTGATTGGTAAATTTCTTTACGCCTTTGCTGTTTGATTCTGCATACGATATCAGCGTCCCTCCTCTCTTCTTAGGCATAAAACTGCACCTGTAGCACCATCCCAGTGGAGGCTTAAGCCATCAGCTCCACATTAAATATTAATCCTGTCTGAGAGCACATGCCCCTTTTATAAGTCTGGCAGAGAGATACGAACTAATCGTTAATTAGATTGCCCTCATTTAATGAACTTCCTCAAAGTCCTCTCTATGCTTATCTAATCCTGGTCTCCTTTGAAATGGGAAGTAGTTTTTGCATGGTATGGAGTAAATGGAACAAATCTTTCTTTGATTAAAATCATTGCAAGACGCAACAAAAAACATGCAAGAATAACTAAAGTCTTTCAAGAGCTTAAACAGTGAACTAAGAAGTTCACTTAATTGTAATATTGGTTTTTAATAAGTTGTTATATTTATATTTATGCATTTGGCAGAAGCGTTTATCTAAAGCAACTTGCAGTACACTCAAGTTATATGTTTGTGAGTACATGTGTTTTCTGGGAATCGAACCCACAACGTTTTGTGCTGCCAACGCAATGCTCTATCCCTGAGCAACAGAAATATTATGTAAATGTTGCTTCAAGAAGAGTATAGTTACATGGAAAAAGCCAGAAATGTTAAAGCTGAAATGTATAATGTCTGCCCTACAGTTCCAGATAATGCCCCGCATTGCAAAACTATGACGCTCCCCAATTGGTTGGCCAAATAGACAGTCCTGCCCACAAACTCATGCTATTGGTTGAGCCAGCTTTGCTCCGTCAGACTAGTCAATATGCTTATTTTCAGGAAAATCGGCCTACAAGTGGTTTACTTACAGTTGTCACAGCATGTTAAGCTGGGATAAAAGTATTATCTTAGTAAAAGTATTTTAACATAAAATAACACTTACATTTTAAATCCTGCTCTCTGAGTATTTCTCTTTCTCCTGAGGGAGGTGGGGAAAGTGACAGATCACCACTGTCATTACCTCACAACATGGTAAGGAATGAGGTTGCCCACAACTTACGTAAGACCGACCTGCTGGCTTGCTTGGCCCATGTAGGGGTTCTTAAAGTCCTTTCTTTATAGTTCACCACATTAAAAGGGATGGTTGAATGAATGGATGGTCTTTGTTTTTGCTCTTTCATGATTCAGATTTAGAGGGCAGAGTGGTGATGTTTACATCATTATTCTTTGGTTTGTCTGTAAAGCTTGGTGTGAGATTGATTATTCTGTGAAGTGAAGCGAAATTCCCCATTGTGACATGGAATATAGCGAGTTTATGGGCAAGTCATTGGAGGCTAGGGTTGTGTATCTGTTTTTATGTGTTCTTTTGGGTTTATTTTTATAGCGTAGCTGTTTTTATGAGGATTTTTACGATTTTTATGTGCTTTTGAATGTAAACTAGCATGGCTGCTAGTTATTTCACTCTGTTTTAAAGCACATGTACGTGTATCATACAGTCAGCCAGTCAGAAATTCAACGAGAAGCAGAACAATAAATAAATGGACTTAAAATATAGATTTGAGTTAATTTTTTTATTACATGAGACTGGAATAATATGAGAGATGTAAAAGGAAAACAGTCATAAAATTGTTTGACTGCAGAATTCTGCAATCGACCAATTGGAATAAAGTATTCAGAAAACTGTGTAGAAAGTACCATATAGGATCAAGGCTCTTGCTGCATACACTGTTTGCGCTCTTCAGAGATACGTAATATACCTTCCTCCCACCCACCCCAAATGTCACATCCCCGGGTAGTAATGCATCAGGAATCCCACAATATTCTTCTTAGCTGCAACTGCAGGCACCCTATTGCCATGGGAACCACGAAGGCAATGAAGTATAGATCCCCTACGAATGACTCCTAGCCTGAGCCAGCGTCAGACGATATCAACTGACGTCAGACTGCAGGCTGATTCACTGAGATTCAGAACCGATTACAGCAACTTGACTGTGAATCACACCTGGCAGGTGTCAAGTAATTTTACTGGTGCTTTCTCAGGCAGCTGTAACTACTATTACTATTGCTCATGCTATTATAATCCATAGTATTAAACTCATCTTGTATGAGTGAAATCATTCATGTTGATTAGCATGTGCTGTTATTTTAAGTGACTGGACAACAAAGCCAGATTTTAATTGAACGATGGACTCATTATCAATATAATATTGGGTTTATTAGAGTTAGTAAGCAACCACCTACCCTATAGCAACCTATAGCACCCTATAGCATTATGGTTGTCTTGCACAGCAAATTACAATTACTACTAAAAATGTGTAGTTTAAATATGACAGAGTAACAGTTCGTAAAATGGTGTCTTGTCTTGCCAATAGAAACACTTAAAAATTCAGTTATTGTGCAATTTTCGAAGGGTTAATGGGACGTTTCTCTAATCCCTTTAAGTGTCCAGACTTTCATCTTTTGATTACAGATTCATCGGCCTTGTGTTCTTTCATCTCAACTGGACAAAAGTTTGTGTGCATGTGTGTGAGAGAGAGTGTATATGTTGAGTGGTTAATTAGGTTTGGTCTATAATAAGTCTTTGGGTATTAAACTTGGCTAATCTTAATAAATATGGATGAAATCCTGCTAACTGCGTTTTTTTCTCCTGTCTGCAGTCAGGACCTTTCTTCACGCCTCTATGTCATCTTTATCTCTCTCTCTTCTTTCTTCTTCATTTATCGACTCTGGCCATATGCTAATGATGTCTTCTCATTTCCTGCTTTATAATCAGCTGTTAGCGTGAATGCATGAAATTGCGCTGCATAGATTCTTCTTAATTCAGCGGATCATTTGGTTTGGTGGAGCAGGCTTAGTGGCTGCAGTGGAGGCACAATTTTCCATAAGGCCTATTTGGCTACGGTTACGTGATGCTGTTATTATTCGTTTTCATGCGATTGGAATGTGTCTGGACCATAAATATGTTTGCAGGCAGTTGAATGAACTAGGAGAAACTTGAAGAGATGAATGGATTTGGCCAGTATAGTTTGCATGATATTTATTGTTGTGATCCTCTGATACAGCCAAATAAGTACGTCTAGATAGCGCAACTGGTGGAGTACAAAAAGAATAGTTGAAATCAACTTTATGCCGTGGAACCTTATGCATTGGAACTTTATAAAGTTCCAAAGAATGTCAAAAACTCAATTCCTTTATAACAGAATTGAGTTTTTGACAGACCAAGAAAATGTGATGAAATTGTAAGTTTTGAGTGCCCATGCATTATTCACACCTAAAGGTAAAGGTTATTCAATGGTTAAATGGTCCAGAAGACTATTCTTATCAAATATTTTGGTTGTATAAGGTTGGCTAGGGTTGGCTGTGTGGTTTTGTGGAAATAAAAGCGTTTTTGATGTTACATTAGGTTCATCAGATCAGAGTATTGGTTTCTGGGCTCTTTTTCAAACAGTACGGATGATTGGTTGAACTCAGAAAGGTTCTCCTATAGAATCAAGCAAAAACAGTAAAAAAAAGACTTAAGATCTGCGCATGTGTGTAAGAAAGCACGAGAGAGAGAGAGAGAGAGAGAGAGAGAGAGAGATTAAAACTAAGCAGTTTTTAAGGTTTTTACATGAGACAAAAATGATGCATAAGACACATTATCTTTGTCTTATAACAAACGCACTGTTCCATTTTTCCATCTGTTGTTCTTCAGATATTTTTAGAAAGTCTGTGTTCTTTCCATCATTTTGACGGGTCATGATCATAGTGTAGTGATGCTGAGGAGTGATGTCATGATGTGACTGACAAGGGATTGATGGAAAAGAGGTTGAGACTGCATGTCATTCTCACACATCTTCTCCTTCCACCCTGTTCTTTGACACCCGCACTTGTCGTTTGGCATTTTAAGTGCCTGGCAGTTGCTTGTGGAACTCAAATTCATCTCATATTCTCATATTCATTTGTGTTTCTCTCTCTCTGTGTCTCCAGTGAAATGGTTTAGAGATTCATAATAATGCAGATCAGCAGGCACATAACAGATGCTGAAACAAAAAAAACAGCATTAGTGATTACAGTCAGCATACTGTAGATGAGCCATAGAAAAGAAATTTCAAAAGTGTGAAAAATGTAACAAGAATAGTTTACTGTAGGTCGGTCTCTTCAATTTTGGTCTTGCTAGCACAAACACAGAAGCACACCCACATTGGACCATCTAACAACAATGTAATTATATAACAAAATATACACATACAAGCCTTTTTTTTGAGGAAGATGTCACTTAGCACATTTCACAAGCTAAATATTTCACAGAGATAAAATAAATATATGTTACATAATATAATTGATAAACGGTTTACAGATTGGATAAAGTATCTGGTAAATTTCACTTCAGTGAAACCTTCAGTTACTCCGCTTGGACACCTGAGAAACTTCATACAACCACTTAAAGTCACTCTGGTCTACGTCAGTTAAATGTTACTGCAAAAGATGTTTACTAATGACTATTAATTTAATATTTTGTCTTGAAACGTGAATAAATACTTTAAAACTGACTTAAGACTGTAAGGGGTCATTGTATTCTGACTAAAATATGCATTATATAATTACAATTGAAGTCCTGAAATCTTTCCTTGTTTACAAATTCTCAGATTCGTCGGTTGATAAGCTGGCAGTTGTTTCTGTATATGCTGATATTCAGTCTTAAGGTCATGCAGTGTTACGAGTGAACTCAGAGTGGAAGGAAGAGGGAAAGCCTCAGGAAAATGTAAACAATGAAAGTAGCAGCAGGACATGGAGCGAGACCTCCGCCCGTTCTCTGCCTGTTCCTCAGATGTTTTCCAACATTCCACCAGCAGTCCTCAAATGGAAGTTTACGTCCTGTCTTCCTCTTCCAAAGCCAAAACTGTCAAGCGTGACCTTCCAAGGCCTTCAGCCCAGCTATAGACAAACCAAACAACAAACACTTCTCCTTCCAGTCAAATAGAGAGAACTCTGTGACCTTGGAATTAAATACTTGTATGGATATAGAATTGAATACTTACTTCATACAGATTGATAAAAACTGTTTAAATTTGAGTGTTCCCATAGCTTAATTCATAGAGCATTGCATTAGCAGTGCAAAGGCTGTGGGTTTGATTCCCAGTGAACACATGTACTGATCAAATGTATAGTCTGAATGCACTGTAAACGTCTGCCAAATACATAAATGTATTTGTAAAAGGGACATTTTTATATGTATTGTAAAATACTGTGAAGTGTCACAGAAAAAGGGAGGTAGCACTTGAAATGTAGTTCATTTGTTTGTGTCATTATGCAATTAGACCCAAACTTAAATC
>JAZGTJ010007905.1:0-21954 GCA_036877575.1 Botia almorhae | reverse complement strand
AAAACAACAGGTGTAATAATATTCATCTATTTCATTAAAATGAGGATTTGTAAAGACTCTTTCTGCTGATGATTCAATGCGTCTCAGAGAACATAATGCAAATACCAGCAGCTGTTTTGTAAAGATGGCAGATAAATGTTTTTTCGACAGCAAAGTAAGATGCTCTGATAAACACTTTTTTCGATTTACAAGCGGCCTGGAGTTCTTCAAAATGAAAAAAGCGAGAACTCAATTTAATCACGCAAGTGAACTCAGAACGGATGCAGGTAAAGAAGTCTCGTGTACGGAGAGTTAGATGAGATGGCGTCTCTAATCAATGCTTTTTACGAGTGAAAACGACTCACAATGAACTATCCCACTTTAAAAGCAAACTGCTTAACTTCCAATCAATATCTATTATCTCCTGCTCTCAAACTCAATAACCACATTGATTTGTGATCATGCTAATCATGATTAACAGAGTGTGTAAAAGTCTTAACAATGACCTCACATTTGTCTTTTTTCACTCTTGTTGTAGACCAGATATTTGTGCATGTGGACAGATCTTTGTTTTAATATGTTTGTATTAACTTCAATCAAATTTCAATCAGAATTCTAAAGAAGAACACAATTCTATAAGAACACACCTTCTAAATCTTCTAAATAGACGATGGTGTAAGATTTGTTACAACTGAGAAACAATCAGCTTTCCTGTGGGTAAAACTTAGATTGCTGAATGGTGTTTTAAAAACAATGCTACAGATTTGTTCCAAAATCTAGTGACATCCCTAACTAGACAGCATTATAAGCGCACCCTCAAAATGAAGGGTGAGAGGCATGATATTCCTTCTTTTGTTAAAGTCAGCTTCATGCATCTTTTGTGGAGAAGGCAATCCCACAATCCATTGCTTTGTGAAAAAAAGCCATACAAGATAATCCATGATTTTGATTACTTGTTTTATTTAATACCGAAACGTACCAATAATGGTTCCATCTCATAAAAAATGGACCATTTTTTTTTTTACAAAATGTATGTGTGCTCTACATTTAATGCCACAATGCAACTGTGCTAGCAAAGTGATGACATCACATAGTAAAGCCAGGGTACTGTGAAGTACACCATTTTTGTGGTACATCCAAAAACCACGACGCTGTTTGTTTCTTTTCGTAACAGTAAGAGTTTTGTTTCTCTTGACCACAGTGTGAATGAAAAGGATCATACCGACGTCTCTGGCAGCCGTTTACATCGGCAGTGAACAGAACGAACACACAAGCAGTTACCTAACATTGCCAGAGCCCGCATACCTGCCTCTAGCCCTGCATGATATTCATATTCATCTAAAGCTAATTATGGATCTCCTTGATTAAAATAAATGCGATTAAGACATTATTAGCATGCAGCGGTCATGAATCAGCCTTTTAAATCACGGCAAACGTTATAAGAGATGAACAAAGAATCTCTAGTCTTAAAGCAAACATTAGAAGACAATATTATATTATAAGCTTTCATGTGGGCAAATTTGCTGTTGTTTAATTTTTTTTAAATATGATGTCATTCATTTTAATCACGATTTCTTTGAACGCATCATCCGCACTGGTTTTTGCAACGAGGTTATTTTTTTTATTTAACTCTTGACAGATGAATTAGCCTAGCATCTATTTCGCTTTGCTAGCAAACCGCTCTGGTTCAATAGAAGACCTGCCGTCAGTTTCTTCCTCTCCTCCAGCTCCACTGTTCATTACGTTTTTTTTGCTGGTGTTTATTTCATTGTGTAAACGCGTCTCATACACTCCATTAAAACACCATCTCCTCAAAACTAAAAACTTCACCTCTGAACCCAGAGAACGCACCAATGTGTGCAAATGTACAGCTCCATGCATTTTCTTGGAATCAAACCCATGACCTGGGCGTTGCTAGCATTCTACCAGTTGAGCTACAGGAGAACCACTTAGCTGAGCTTCATTATTCAGCTCCTGGATGAAAGCATCACACTCCCATGGGTGAACTTTCTCCATCCAGTGGCACAACAAGGGCAGTAACAGGTGAAACACTTAACGTACCACAACAATAGACAAACCATGGAAAGAAAGATTATTTCTGCTCAGGTCAGTGATAAGAGCAGCTGAACCGAGTTCAGTGGTAAGAGCAGCTGAACAGAGTTCAGTGGTAAGAGCAGCTGAACCGAGTTCAGTGATAAAAGCAGCTGAACCGAGTTCAGTTGTTTTTGTAAAGGGTGCATGAGGGCCCAAAAAGTACCTGACATGCTTTCAGACACTCAATGTTACACTAAACGTGCACATTTTATTAAACAGATAATTAAACATCAAAGCCAGAAGCATCTGCAAACAAACATTCTTCATTTATTTGCTGCTGTTCTTTCCAGTGACTTTTAACCAACTGGTCCAGAAGTGATTTTTAGTGGTTGTCAGTTTCCCTCAAGCGTCTCAGCGCGGTAACCACAGGTGTAGTGTATCACACTTAAATGACTGCCACAAAATATTGTTTTGTCACTTGAAGCTTTTCTTGAAAAACTGTTTTTCCGCTTTATTTCTGGCTCATAACTCACACCACACGTCAACAAGCGTCTCATTTGTGTCAACGCTGAGGAAAAAATATCGGAGACATGGTTGATACTTAAAGAAACAAGTCTATTAAGAACAGCAGTGAGTCCCCTGATATATGAAAGAGCGACTTTTAAGCAATAAAATTTGCCTTCTGGAATAACTGAAACCTGCCGAGCAAGTGTGCCGCCCTGTATCTGCTACTTTTATGAACTGTGAAATAGTATTCCTAAATATATAGACCTACATCACAGGCAGACCATTACCTAGTCAGAAAATACATAAAAGCTGTCTCGGCGGTTACTATCTATTCACTCAGGTTCACCAAATGGGGTCGGATTAGTTTATGCATTATTAAATATACTGAAGATAAAGGGCGGGCTATAGATCACTGACAGTCACACACATGGAGACAAACCCACTGCTAATTCCACAAGAGCTGTTTTAGGCCGTTATTAGCAATACAAAAAAAGCTAATCGACATTTATTATATTTTTATATATATTAAATACAATTTTAGGTTATAAGAACGTTTCCATTAAGTAACAGTTACCCTTAAAAACGTCACCTGTGAAAGCTTTGGGAACGTTCAGAACGTCCAGTTTTCTAAACGTCGTATTAACGTCACTGTTTGGTTATCAAAACGTTATTCAAACCTTTTGAATACTGTAATGTTTTTAAAACGTTCCACTAGCAACTTCAGAATAACGTTTTTGATACATGATATGGTAAAAAATTCTACTAACGTTACAAATGTTACGAACGTTTTTGACAACTTTGAGAGAACTTTTAGAGAATGTTAGCCTACGTTCTGAGAATGTTCCCTGTTAGCTAGGAAGTGCCGTACGGAAATGATTTGTTGGTCTTTAACAAGCTTTTTAAGGAAACAACAGAAATACAATATGCTAATGAGCGTTTAATATGGCGCTGATTTAGATCAGAAAAGGTGTTTCTGTCTTAGAAGCAACCCTGCTGTTCTTCAGTGTGATGTTTAAAAATCGCTGCGGTCTCGTGTCTCAAACGATGGCAGGTCTTTGAGCAGAGCAGAGAAAGGAAATCATTACGTGCCCCATCAGATAAAGGGCAGCAATTTCCTCTAATTACCCCCCCAATCAGCACCATCAGGGGTAAAATGACTGAATCAATAGACATGAGTGAGGGCGGTTTGTTTACAAAGAGAGAACGGAGGCCCTTGATTGGACAATGAAATAGGAAAAACAACAGAATGGACTCAGGAGATGATGTTGCACAGAATCTTACTGACAATTCTTCAAAGCCTTTGTCTGGATGATGAATCTTTTGTCTCCACAGTGTGTTTGCGCGCGTGTGTGTTTCCAGGTTTAAAATCAAGTGCAACTATACTGCACGACATGCACTTAAAAGGAAGTTCAATAGTCACATTTCAGTGCTCATGGGAATTTGGGAATCGGATGAAAATTTGAAAAAAAATGGCACAATATGACCAGCAGTTTCATACAAAACAATCTGAACTTTTTGTGCTACTAAAATAATTATCCATCACATGTGAGTTGTATAATTTCTATAATTATTAATGATATTCATTTTTAATTATATTACATTATATAGATTTAGATACGGTTGGGAAAGCCGTTTATGTATGCAACAGTTCATACTGTTCGTTTCAATTCAGTTTTATTTATAAAGTTCTTTGTACAATGTTGCATTGCAGCAGCAAATAAAAAACAGAAAATTTATGTACACCACGAGAAACAGAACATGACAGAGCAAGTAAATGCGAACCCTGATTTGCAGTTTTGTTGCAATAAACAGCGTTCTGGGCCGCGTGCAAGCGTAGTAAATATTTATGTGTACTTACTGCACAGATTTGGAGGTCTGGGATCTGAACTTCGTAAACTCTCCGGGTGCTGTCCACTCAGACCCCAGCTGAAACACACAACAAACTCATTACTTCAGTATTAACTAACATAACCAGCTGAACCTGTAGCCTGACATTAGTTATCTAACAGCATGTTTAGATTTGGCACTTCTGAACTCTTTAAGAGAGTGCTAGATTTATTAAACGTCCATGATGTGTGTTTGCATACACAAATTCCTTAATGCCACACTATATGTCCCCATAAGTACCCATAATTCCAGCAGGAATGTCCTTTAGTCATTGAAATAACTGCAGAAAGGTGGCGTGGCCTATAGGTTAAACATCTGTGCAGGAAACCAAAAGACTGTGGGTTCAAACCTCACACAGGGCAGTGCAGGAGTGATGCATCATGGGAAATTAAATGTTAACTATAGCAGTGTAGAACGTATGTTATGGGGTTCCACTTCAGCTGTGTTGCCTATGTGCCCTTCTATAAACTTCCCCCGCCATGAGCCACAGGCACACTCATTTCCACACCAAACCTCAGTAACTAAATAGTGCTCATGCCACAGTGATCCAGACTTAAATCTCCAGCAATCTATCCCAGCATGCCTCTGTTTAATTGTCACGTGATGAGACTCTCGCTCTCAAATCCGCCGCACTTATCAAGCATCGCTGTAATGAATCATAATGTCTTATGGATCCCTGTTGCTCTCAAAGACCTCTTTTATTTTTCCCCCACACACACAGACACACAGACAGACACACACACACACAGACAGACAGACAGACACAGACACACAGACAGACAGACACAGACACACAGACAGACACACACACACAGACAGACAGACACACACACACACACACACACATTCCATAGACTTCTATTGTTTTTATACACAGCTAGTTATAAACACACTCTAACCCTAACAGAAAACTTTCTGCATTTTTACAATAAAAAAAAAAACTTCATTTACTAAATTTTATAACATTTTTACAAATTAGGACGTCCTCAAACGGAGGTTATGCTCAAATTTGTGTTTTAGGTGTTGCTAACTTTTTGGAACAAACTGGTCCCTAATATATGGTCAAGTAAACACACACACTCACACTAAAGACCACACAAGCACACTATAGCTCTAATTCACTCACACACAGCTCTTGTTCCGTGTGTTTACTGTCACACACACCTCGCACGACCATCAGAATAAATGCGCGCAGTTTAATTCGGCCAATGCTAATTACCTCAGCCGCTAAACGCAACTCTCGTGGGGGTTTGAGGATAGAGATACGTTGAGATACGTTGTGTGCGTGAGGCTTTGTGGTCACCTCCAGGGCGGAAAGCTACAGTACATTTCCACTCGATGGATACTGCGAGATAAACTTTCAAACGGGTGAAGGGAAATATTTGGTGAAAAGTTTATTCGCTTGCACACTTGCTTCAGTACAATAAATATCAGAGCTTGTTAAAGAAAACTTGCTGAGGGAAAGATGTATCAAACAAGACAAGGGGCGCTAAAAAATAAGCCCGAGGAGACGCACGCGGTTATTCCACAGAAGTTTTCCCACTGAAGCGATGCGAGTGAACACATTAGAGCTATTATACAGAGAAGAATATTTTTATTTATACCGATGACTCATCTGTCTGCAGGAACTCCACAGAGCATCTAAACCGAACACAGAGCCAGCAGAAACTAGCAATGCCTTGTACAGTGAAAGGTGAAGCCATTTCGTATAGCGTGCCACTTAGCACCAACACACAGAAAAATTTGCATTAGCCTTCCATTCTGTTTGTTTTTATGATATTATAAGTTAATATTATAAGTTTTTATAAGTTAAAGTACAATTTTGACTCAACGTGCTGCTTTGTGAAAAAGACACTGTTTTTCCTGTAAAAGCTATTTTAAAACAGATGAGTGCGGGTCACGCTACAAAAAAAAAGAGAGAAAGAATTTATGTTAGCAGTTAGCAAAACCCTTACTGCCGCCACATTTAGCAACGAGGTTTGTCATGACAACAGCACTGCTACGAAAAACCGGACAACTTTTTTCATTTATAAGAGAAGATATACGGTATTTCTGTTTGATAGATGACTAAGGTCACTCTTCTGTCCATTTCTCCTCTTTACGATCCAGACTAGTTTTTAAACTCTGTGAACTTTTCCAAAACCTGGAATTACAGAGAAAAAACTCATTTCGTCTACGTGTGACCCGTGTGAGTCTTCAACAAATGGAACGAGGCGAAAAGAAAGAAAAGGAGTCACTGCTATTATAGTGGAGAGATATTGCTATCTAATTTCTGTTTTTTGGGTCAGCTTTGTTCCCCATTTCATTCTCTATTTGTCAAGTAGACGCCTCAAAATTGAAACAAACCTTTACGCCGGCTACATAAATGGAGTTCGGCCGCGAGACATTTCTTCAGAATCGTCGGACTTTAAGGGTCTATACACAAAACACTCTAAAGGAACAAAAACGTGTTTATTGTTTGAGTGGATTTTCCCAATTTCAGGTGACTGGAAAAGATCCATCAGGAAGTCACTCGGAATTCCGGACAAGCTGTGACTCCTCGCAGACAGAGAGACGCCTTCGCGCCTCTTCATTTCAATCGATCGCGATCGTTTCTGTGCCAGGATATCGAGTCCTCTGTGAGTCGAGCCCTTTCTCAGACAGACGTAATCGATACTCTAGTAAACCACACATTCCCTAAACATGCTCACGGATATCTGGCTGAGGCGCTAATTGTGTTTTACAAAGCCAATGCGCTCGTCCAGCGCTACACTTCTAGGAACGAACACCTCTGGGGGATTTATATAAATGAAATCCAGTACCAGCCGAGTTCTCTCTGTGTGAGGAAATTGCCACCACTGGCCACAACAATGCTCTATAAAGCTGAAGAGAACACTCTAGAAATCTCCCGTTTAATGACTAAGTTAATTGTTTGTCTATTGTTTATACACTTCGGCCTGTACGACGAAAGTACATTTCTTATAAAATATACTCTGTTTTACTTGTGTTTTTTCTGAGCCACTAGTGGCACAAAATGGAACTGAAGTTTGTTTGTGCGATTACAAATGTAAGGCTGAGCACAAGTTTGTGCACTGCGCTCTGTATACTGTATGTTGTACATTTTGACCACGTGTAGAATGCCTGCAAACAGAAAATAAGTATAGTGTGCACACTACAAACACTGTAAACTGCAGAAATAGGAAGTGCATTCAAACACTGGAAATCATCTGCACTTCCTGTTTGGACAGGAAATAAAAAGTACCACATATGCCTTTTCGATCTCTGCCTCATAATAATCCTGTAGTAAAAAGAGACTTTAGTAGAAGTGTATAATTTTTACAGCCTTTAAAATTAAACCGAGCACTTGGAGACATATGGGGTTGTAAAAACGAAGGTACAAGAGCCGCCACTAGAGCACATTCAATAAAACAGGTTCACGCACAAGCGGAAGACTCTGTAATATTATAGAAAAATTTAAACAAGCAATGTAAAAACCTAGTTAATGAGTGTTTGCAGGTGTTTGAGGTGTCCGATGCGAGACGCCCAGTCGCGATCATAACTTACTTTTCCTACGTAGGCCAGCAGACGCGAGTTAAGAGGATTTTCATCGGAGCTCAACCAGAACTCAGAGTTATCGTCAGAAGACAGAGCAAACTGAAAGTCCCCTGAATAAACAAAACCACAAACAACATGTTTATCTGCAGAGTATCCAATCGAATTAAAACCAACAGGAAATACAAAATAACCTGTTTCACTTCCACTGATTCATTGGTGCATGTGTTTCAACTGGTGCAACTAAATGTCTTTATAATCTTTTAATAAAATGCAAGAAATGGCTCCGCCTCCTGAACAACTTTCCTATTAGATGATGTCACCAGGGCCTCTTATCTTTTAGCCCCTCCCCCAGCAGATGTTCAAAACATGCGAACGATTATAAATGCGAAACATTTAAATGTGTTAAAAGCATTTAAAAAATGTTAACGATTTTAATGAACATACGAGTTTTAACTACTTTTCCCTGGATTAAGACATTATAATATGGTTTAAGATATTCTTTTAAAACAAACAAATATTTACCATCTTTGTAAGGCAGAATGTACCCAAATATTCTTAGCCCATAATTCTTCCATTTAGGGGCCACCGCTAACTTCTTCACTGTAGTTCTCGTCTGGAGAGAGACGTACATTTAAAGACAAATATACAATCAGTATATAAAACAATAGAAACAAACACACACACAACCAGTACAAGTGTGAGAGTAGACATTCAACTGTCTTCGAGAAATACAGAAAAACAGAGGGAGTACAGTAAAAGTACAGTACATATAATAATATGCAGCTGTATGTGCTTTTGATATATGATGCACTCAAGGATTGAGGCTCCGTGTTTGTAGGTGGTCTGACCCAAACCGAATTCTGAGTGAATGTTAAAGAGAAAAATATGATCCCACCAATTACAACCTTGAGGTTCTGTCAGTGTCCAAAAATACACAATTCAGCCACCCACAAAGTAAGAAGGTTGATACACACATCAAATCCAAACCACCATCCTAACTAAAATTACTCTGTGACGGCTCATTCATATATTTTATGCATATTCACACCTTTTGTGCAATTATGTCCAAACACAGTTTATAATTACACCCCGTTCGGAGGACCAGAATCAAAACACATCAGGCTTCAACTCTAATTATTATTTCAGATTTCACTATTTCCTCGTTCCATTTCATGAACCATAGAAATGAAACTGATGCTCAATTATTAAAATGTTTATTATAATTGAACGTTTACTAACATTAAATTTTCATTTTCAAATGCTTCTGAAATCCAAATCGGTTACAGTCCAAACGAATCAAGCTAGCAATACACTGATTAAGGCATCTGTTGTCAAATATCCCACATCAGTGTTTGCTGTAAATCTGCACCTGTGATTTTTCTGGGGCTCAGTACCAGAACTCCCAGTCGTTCAACAGGTATGACAAAATGAGAATCAAGCTATCTTTTTTGTTATGTCTTTCATATGAATCTGAATTTACACTCTAACAACCCACTGCCAGCTAGTAGAATTGTGTCAGTCACTTTTTCTTCTTTGGTAGTGACAAAACAGGAAGCCCCACCCACAGAAGCATCTTATTGGTCCATATGTTGGAGCAGCGGTCCAGGGTCTTTTGAAACTGAAATTGTGAGCAAGTCTAAAGAGAAACATGGAAGCATCTGCAAGCCCTTGAGACAGATGCAACAGCTTCAGTCTCATACTCACGTGGGGGTAAAGAGGGAAATGCAGGTTCTTCCTGAGCTGACCGACCGAGGAGCCACACCAGTCCTCAAACACATGGAGGTTTGCTTGACCTTTAAACTGTGAAGGACAAAAACAGAGAAGATAAAGTCAGAACAAACAGGAAGCCCGTAAACAAACTCAAATGAATAAATCAGCCAACAGCCATCAGAATGTTGTCATCCAGCCTTGTTTTTGCTGCTTAGTTCTGGTTTGGTCTAGCTGGAGACCCTAGTGTGACTTGTGGTTAAGCTAGTTAACCAAGAAAGTCTCACTAGTTAAGCTAGTTAAGAAGGTTGGTGAACACACCAGTATGCTTTCTTGTTGTAGTGTGTAGCAGCTCAGCTGTTTTCAAAAAGTGCAGCTTCGAACAAACTATTGTAGTCCAAAACTAGCAGCTTAGCATGTAAAACCATTACTTATTTGTCAACCAAACGAGCCGAGGTAATTTATACCTTGAATGTAAAGCAAGTCATTTTAGATAAAAGCATCTGCCAAATGCATTCATGTCAATGATGTTCTCTCATAGAATTATGCTTTTATAAGAAATGACTTCCTAATTACATCTTCATTGTAGTTGGTTATTGTTAGCAGACTGTAATGTAGCTACGGTTAGCTACTGAAAATTATGAGCATCGTGTTCTGCAGGAAGCTACAGTTTCAAAGTCGCTTCAACAACACTGCCAGCAGCCCATGCTGAGACAAGCATCCAAAACACAACACGCTGGTCTCTTCGGCAGGGAGTCTGTGCGCCCTCGGTTAAAAATACAGCCTTTTAAAAAAGCAGCAGTCATTTTTCCCCCACTTTTGTAGTTTTATCAGATTTATACCAGAATGACACCAGAGACTGAGTCACAAACTGGTGTTGATCCCTCAGAAGAACGGATCTAGGCCTTAATCCTCAAACGACCGCTGGTGAGTGACCTCAGCTGGGCCGAGCTGCTGAAACAGGCCCTGATTTTGATCTGCTGAAAGTTGGGCATTAATAAAACATGACAACAGTTTAGATGACTGGTGTCCTGGCACACGCCGCCGCCCCGCGAGCTCGACTGAGCATTTGAAATCTGTGGAGTCAAAACAAAACATACACCCAAAAACATCCGAGGTGTTATAGCCCAAAGTTAAAGGGGAGAAAATGAGAACATTTTCCAGCCCGCTAGAGATTCCAGTCCAGTGCTTACGCGGTTCACGTCTAACAAGGCACATCATAAACGATTAGCATCAGTTAGCATGCTAATGCACGCGTGACCATGCACAATACACACTATGCCCATTTTTTAGGATTTGAATCAGGGTTATTATAGCATTGAATTTTAAATGTATAAATTATTTTTATTTTCTATAATTGTCAATTTTTTGTTTTACGAATATGCATACTTCCCCATATACACACACACACACACATACATATATATGCATCACTTTAATTTAGGGTAGGGTCACTAAACTCCTCCCTCTCACAATGCATTGTGGGTATTGTTGGCTGTTAAGAGTGTGTGTGGCTCTGTACTTAAAATTTTCACTGGAAATAGTAGACCATCTGGGTACTTTAAGGACACTTATTTTCAGATACTTTGATTTGGGACACACAAATTTTAATTCAAACACTATCTAGGATGGATAGTATGCGAACTGGGAGGCAATGCTAGCATTCATTTTGGATTTAGAAGCAATAACACGGCAACAAACTGATACAGCACGTTCACATTAGACGGCAGCTACGCTTAATCCGGCGTGTTTTATTTCTGCTGTTCGCGTCTGTCAGAACACATTTGATTCTATCAGACAGAAGAAAACGGGGAGTTATTGTTTGTTTCTCGCTGTTGGCTCGCATCTGATTCTTTTCTGTTCCTCTGTGAATTCTCTAAACGCAATCAATAGGAGAAGATCAGGGGCACAATGTCGTTATGCGCCACATTTGCGCACGCAACCGAAACGCGCAGCAATAAAATAAAGGCGCCTTACGACGGAGGCACTCTCACTTTCGTCAGAAGAAGGTTTCATTGTATCCGTGTCCACCACCTCATGTAACACATGCATGGCTCTGACCATCACAGCTGGGTGGTGAAGTGGGTCAAGCCATAAAGTCTGAATTTTACCTCATGTTAGTGACTAAACAAGCTTAGATTGATGGCTGGCTTATGGGTTAGAAAGCCCGCGGTACTTTGTTAAAACGTTCTTTAACGGACCGTTCTTAAAATCAGATTATCTTTACCCTTTTTGAAATAAAAAAATTTGACGATATGGATATATTTAAGAAACTTAAGAAAAATCATACTTGTGACATCATAGGGGATGGAGCAGTGCCAACAATACAATATTGAACCTAACAACAAAAGCACTGACGCCCATGTGAAGAAGCCAACCAACCATAACAGAGGTCATTTACATATGGAGATTTTAAAGATACAGCCCATTTAAAGCGTTATTTAAAACAGAATTGAGAATCTTTTTCACGATTTACTCTGGCTAGTAACTTTTTCCAATTCTAAGGGTGAAAGTAACATAAAACGAAATCGTGACTATTTTTGGAACCTTTATTAATTTAACTCACGATATTTAAGGAGAAACAGGATAAAGTTGGATTACGGCCTCTTTACCAGCAGCAGGGACGACAGCAGTGACCATGGTGATCTAAGGTCTATTTCTATCCTATCTTGAACATGTCACACCCTCAGGGACGTCTATACCCGGCCTGAGTTTCTGTTTTGGGTAAAATTAAGGTTGTCAACGTACAGAAATAGTCATATGATACCGCCTGGGCGCACATGTGCAACCACCAGTGAAAATGTAAAATACAACCGCCCTCGGTTCCACTCAAACCTTATAACTAAGATCTGTTATGTATCCTGTTGGATTTAGTTAGTCTCTCATTTGTGGTATGAGATTTATCCTCTGTACCAGCCCACAAACTAGGCCATAGAGATTAACCATGTGATTCTACTGCTATAAATAAACGCACACCATTAAAACAGGGCCCACTGTATTTTCCATATGGTGCCATTCTGTTCCGATGTAACCACGGCGATTTCCCACAGAGGGGAAGTTTGGATTAATCTCTTGGCCCATGTTTTAACGGTTTATATAATTTGAGTCTTTACGTAATATCTCTTGTGCACGAAAATGATTCATAGCTTATGAAAATGCATTTAATACTAATGTAAAACATTAGATTAATGCTTTCCTGTAGCTAGGTTTGTGTTCCTGTAGCTCAGCTGATGGAGCGGTGCGCTGATGCGGCGAGATTGGAGCACAGCGCAAGGTTGTGGGTTCTAATCTCAGGGAACGCACGTACCCGATAAATTGTAACGTTTAAATTTACAGTAAATCTGCCAAATGTAATTGTACGTACAATGATGCTTTTGATATTGGACCTGTTCAACCAACTTTGTTCATGCTAGCTGACCAGACAGCATCTGATTGGACATTTCTGGTTCATTTTAGCAGACAAACTGTATATTTGAATGCGTTTCAAATCTGCTCAAAGATTTAGGTATGCTAAAAGGTTATGATGTCAGCTAGCATACATGTGGCCCTCAAAGCTAATGACTACGAGTCACAAAACTCCATTCGGGCTCTTCCACAGATTGACATTGAAACTGCTGTTGCATTTGCATCCTGTCCAGCAGCATTTACAGAAATGTGTATAAGAGACTCTTTCGAGACGCTCCCTGGGGTTTCTAACAGAGATCTACTTCATTTTTTGAGTGGAACTGAGTACTGCAAAAATTGGTTTTGCCGATATGAGGACTGGACCGCTGGTGTCCGTCAGATCCGTAGGGAAATGCCACAGTTCCTGGTACAAGCACATTTGCTCTTTCACAAAGGTTACTCTGATACACACACACACAAACTTCTGCTCTTGCCTGGACTGAACTCTCCATTCGTTCCTGTCAAAAACCTCACGAGTGGTTTAACTGCATCTCTGCTTTACGAACTCACTTCTGCATGTCTCTTCTAAAGTCCAGCGATGTGACTTCCAGGTGCATCTGCAAAAACCACGACAGATCTTTCCCAGAACCAGCTTCACTTTCTTTAGCATTAAAACATCAAGCTGATTTGTAGTGGATGTATGTTATGTCATGTGATTAAAACTGTGCAATCAATATCTTGGCATTATGTTTTTATTGATGTCATCTGGATTTTGAAGCAATGCAATATGTTGTTTTAGGAGAAACCAACATAAAAATCCCCTCCAACAATGTCACTCAATACTTTAAATCGATTGTGTTCCAGCATTGATACAGGTAAATGCAATGCATGGAATGCACTGGTTGCTGTGCATTAAAGATCTTTATGTGCGTTTATCGATCTCTTGAGCGCTCACTCATCTGTGCCCTTTATGATGTCATATGGTCTCATAATGAACAATGATAGTAATCAAACACCCTCATTAATGCGCCGATGCATGCATGCATGCTGTTGCCTGGAACCACAACCTAATGCGTGACCTGCAGCATACAGTATTTAAAAGCTATTTTTGTATTAATAGTATACCAATAAATACTATTTGTTTACAATAACATACCCATCTCTGATCATACTGTATATGAATCCAAATATTTCTAGCAATGCAAACCTGATTTTGCACTGTTGCATTCTGGGATGCGCCTGAATGCAAACCATAACATGCTATTCAAAAAGTACATGTTGCCCTGTTGCAAACAATTGTTGCCAGCAATTTTGGCTACTTATAAATGTTCAAATGTGTGTAAAATCGGCATGACGACTTTTCCGCAAACCGAATTCAGTGCAAACGTCCTCATACAGAATATGTGTGTGCATGAGGCACGACTGCTACAAAATGATATCTGAAAGTGTGATCGCTCGCTGGTCTGAAAAGATGACTACACACACTGTCCAGAAAACACAACTGAGCCAGAAAAGATGCTTTTTGTGCCTCAGTCACAAAAACATCACTAGGACACCATAACCCTATTATGTTTCTAAGAGCGACGCGTGTATCCCTCTGAGTATGTCTAAAACAAGAACATGACCTTCACCCCTCTTGGCCACGCAAAGACCCATTGATCTGAACCCCTCGACACCACTGAGACCTGCCTCACTCTAGACGCATCCTCCGCCCAAAGCAGCACCGCAGCCCATGGAGGAATTACGCCCCACAAAAGCAGGTTTGTGCACGACACAGACAAACAATCTGCCACCGTTCAGAATGACAAGCTGTGGCACCATTTGTTACCCATAATCCCTCTGGGATGGGCCTTGAGACATGACGCGCGGTGCAGGTTTGTTCTCTGGAGTTGGTCTAGATGGTATTTGTAGAAGCCGCACTGTTAGTGTTTCAGGTTACTAGTATACTAGGAATGGGTCACATAGCTGTCTAGTCCAGTGGTTTTCCATTCTGGTGCTGGGAGCCCGAACACAATTTATATGTGTCTTTTATCTGACACACTAGGTTCAGTACATGGAGCCGGCGATGTGACTCAAATGTGGGTCAAATAAGATACATGTAAATCATGTGATGATGTGTAGTGACTGATAATCAGGACCGAAACTGACACCCACTGGTCTAGATGATTCTTGGAGAAGCATCGTCAAAGTTTCATGTTGTCATGATGGCTGACTAGTCAACTGGCCAACACTCATATATCAGGATTGATTAGTAAGGCTTACTGGTTTCCAGTTTATGTCATTTATCTTTGCACAGCAAAACTGTTTTGAAAGAGCAACCTCCAAGTTCGTCCTCTTTAAAGCCCCTTTAAAGCCACAGCTATATACACAGAGACAAACATGTTTGGCCATTGTGTCATATTTTCAAACTGTTACAAAACATAACTGTTTTTAGACTTAGACATCTGCATCCTATTTTATTTTACTGGTCAAAATTAGTCGGACTACAGGACTTCTATAAACCATGTTAGTCCAAATCAACTAGCTGATTAAAATGTAGTTTTTCCCCGCCCGGCATAAGCATCATCACTGAGGTAAACTTTATTATATATATGAATATTACACGAGAGCTTTATATCTGCTAGCAGAGACACGATTACGTGGCCAATTGCGAATGAAAAGTGCACGCGCAATCAGATCGATCCAGACACTTATAATGACCAACTGTAAACAGCCTCATAGACAACACATGAATATCATACAGGTCTCCTCTGGTCTTTGTAAATGTACTGTAATAAGTCAATGGCCGGTTGCTGATGCAATTTTCCCGACTCCCTAATGACACATAATAGCTTCAAATAACTGCTGCTGTCATTTGGTGGCAACCTGGAGAGAAGGACAGTTCCTCAAAGAGGCAAACGGACAACGTCCTCACAGGAAAAGGTTGTTCACTGCACAGAAGGGGCAAATGTGTGCCGGGTCAAAGGTCAAAGTCCTCTGTCTGACACGCGGACCGCTGCCATTATAGTTAATCTATTAAGTGCCATAAATTCATGGCCGGTCTGGTCGACAGTGCTGCTAATGGCCCGGGCCGTCCATTACCGCTAACCCTTCATCAAACCACTCACCCCACTGTAGCCTGTAGAAATCATTCATCTCATTGGTCGAGCAAACAGCCAATCAGAGCCGTTGGCTTTCTGAATACCTCAGTAAATTGCTTGTGTACTTGCGCGCACCCTATGTAAAATGTTTACCGTCTTTTAAACTTTTTCGCCATGTCTTGACAGTCAAATAACTGACAGAAATGTTTGGTTATGTTTTTATAATTCCGCCCATGAAAACAAAAATAAAAACCTTACAACAACTTACATCATGACAGCAGTGAGATGATTTAAGTTTGACATACTGCTGAGAAAAACACCACAAGTCAATCTGCAAGAAATTATCCACCCAGTGTTCCTCAAATTTCCATTAAGTAACAAAAACATTAAAAAATGTATTTTGAAAGTTCTAGAAATGTTCAAAATGTCCAGGTTTTTAAACACTGTATTAACATTATTGCTTGGTTAAGAACATTTTTTACAGTTTTTATTTCTGTAATGATTTTTTTACTTAAGAATAAAGTTTCTGACATATATTACATATAACATAAAAAACATTCCACTAATGTTACTGAAAACATTTTTGATACCCTTGAGAGATCTCTTAGAGAACGTTAGCCAAGGTTCTGAGAATGTTCTCTGTTAGCTGGGCAGATGCTAACAATGTTTTTATAATTAGAAGAAAAATTATAAGAGATAATTAAATTGAAAGGGCAGAATAAATTTTCCATCAAGGAAAAAATATGATTAATGCAACCGTGTGAAAATACTGTTGCTTTGGTGACAAAAAAAGAAATCTTTACTTAAAATAAACATGATTTTCTCTAGCTTCAATTTTACAGTCTGTTTGTTCTGCTAGTCTGTGAACATTTGCCTGATGTCAGGGGCCGTTATTTGGCTGCCAGTCACCTCTGCCCACTCCTAAAAATAACAGACTGTGAGGCCAGTGCGAATGACCATTAATTCACTCATGAGTGACTCCGGCCAACACATATTCAGTAATTAACACAGGAGAGAGTCAGAGGCTGTGAGGCAGAACGGCCGCCATCATACTGCTGCACCTAACAGAAAATATCAACTGCAGAAAACATGTTTACTACAACGTATATTGGAAATCATCACAAAACCGATTGACACATCGGTTTAAACCAGCATTTAAAATGGTTTGTATGGGGTCACTGGGTCTCACTCACAACATTGTGGGCAACTAAAGTCAATATGCCAAGAAATGTTAGCAAATTTAAGTCAATATAGGAGATTTACGCTCAAAACAAGAAAAAAACTATTGGACAAAAGTTTAAAACCTTATTATTGCTATATAAGGAAAATCACACAAAAATACTGATTACAAAAGATGTTTTGTATCGTATGAGTAACAATGTTGATTTTAGTTAAACTAGCAAACCCATCATGGCAGACAATCACATTCAATCACATGTGAAGGTTTTAATCACAGGTTTCAGATTTCATTACTGATTTGTGAAGATGTGTTTTAAATTAGGCACCGAAACACAATAAAACCTAGATTACCAAATCCAAGATTAGCTCTAAACTCGAATTTAGTTCTTATTTGTGTAATCAATCCAAGGGGCCTGATATTTTAATCTAGATCCTTATTGGCTAAAATCTTGTAACGGCACCATAATTAGCTGTTTGTAAAATCCAGCTAACCAGTCTTACCATTAGTACCATTATAACAGAATGACATCTGAAAGACTGAGGTGACACACCGACACTACATTTAATGAAAGTAGAAGCACACTAGTTTCTGATCTCAGAACAGTAATGACAGACTTTAATGACATCTCTATTTAAAGAGACATGCACCCTAAATAAAATTCTGTTGTCATTTCATCCTCCTGAGGGTTATTAATAAATATCAACATATAGACTGAAATAACACGAAGAGAGAAATTCATTAATTTTTGGGTGTACTGTTACTTTAAAAAATTGCATAATTATAAACCAATCATACGAAAACGAAACCCTTTTAAGCTGAAGTACTGCCATAGCTTTAATGGTATGTTGTTGTGTTACAAATCCAAATTGTAAACCAACATCAACAGCACGTCGATTAGCGCGAGGAAAAACAGAAGCGCAGTTTTTAAAAAATGTGTTTTGAATGCCTTCCTAATGCGCATCAAAACAAACCTCTGCCATTTGGTCTCTTTTCTTCACTTTGTCTCTTCCGGTTACATTCAGAGTCATTTATATCATTATTCATTAATTTGTACATTGTGGTTTTGGTTAGCAGTGAGAGATGCACTCAGTTAAACCCTGTGCTTTCCCAACTGAGCATAGAAGAAATCTTTTAACCTTATCTAACAGTTTATCTATTACGAAAACGTTTCTTTTATGTCGATTTAACTGTCAGGTCGAGAAAATTGGTGTAAAAATATCAGACGAAGGTTATTAACCTACGACATTTGCACAGATCCGCTGGAAGATCCGCTGAAAATGGAGCCATACTGTAAAGTATACTGTACTTACAGTAAGTCATACCAGCTCATTCGCTTATATTGCAATTTTAAATAATAACGACTTTTCTTCTCCTCTCTGACAGTAATCAAGTTTGTCCTTTGGCAAAATCGTATGTTACAGATGACGTGCTTATTAAGAGCTTTAGTTGAGGAAGTTTGTCTGGAGGGCGCACAAACAAAACTCTGTGATAATGAGTCGTTGTCAAATATAGAATTACAGAAAGAAAACGACGTGTTGTGCTTCTACCTCTGGTTTCCATGGCAACTTTTTGTACTTCTGTGCGAGGAACTTGAGGATTTCGGCTTGATCTTTATCATGAAGGGCGCCAGTGTTGGGCTCGTCCTCCAGCTAGAGAGAGAGAGAGAGAGAGAGAGAGAGAGAGAGAGGGAGAGAGACCTGTGTCATCTTTTCATTCATTTCCACAATGTGTCTTATGACTTACTGCACGTTTTTGAAATAAAACAGCTTGACGCGGTTGGTCTTAGCTGGTCCAGCTGGTCTCTCAGCTGGTTTACCTGATCTTTTAGCCTAGCTAAACTAATATTTAACAGGTTTACCTGCTCTTTCAGCTTAGCTAAGCTGATATTTACCTGGTTTACCTGGTTTCTCAGCCTGGACAAGCTGATGTTTAACTTGTTTAACCTGTTTGCCAGTTGGCCATCGTCTAAGTTCAGAAATACTCAGAAATGCCAAATATAGGTATTAAAGCAATAGAGAAATAGATATAAACTGCTACATTATATATGGGTTCGTTTTATTGCTCCAGTGCTACAGTCTTCAGTGATACTGTAGCTCAGTTGAACAGCAGAGCTACAACCAACCGAGTGCATTACCAAGGTCATGGGTTCGATTGCCAGGGATCGCACTAACTGATAAAACACACACCTTGAAGCAAATACAGAGGCTAAAGGCACCTTCCATCCGCAGCAGTCATATTTTCAGATAATTTCAGTACAACGTGCATATCAGAAGAAAAACATGATTTTGTTACTTTTTGAGAAGAGAAATGTCTTTATGAATCTTTAGCAAAGAAAGCAACCCTGGGAAGCCATGGCTGATCAAATGGTTTTTAGCACATTACAAATATTTTTGTACGGTAAAACACTGTATTACCGTAACACCATGACCTTGGTAAGTGTTTGTGTAGCTCAGCTGGTAGCGTGTTGTGTTAGCAGCGCGAAGGTTGTGGGTTCAATTCCCAGACGAACTAAAAAATCGTATCGCATGATGAGGGAAAATGTTCTTTTGGAAAATGATGTTGCAATATACAAAACGTTATGTTTTTATGGCTTCGGGTTCGTTGTGCAATAATTTGAGTTTTTTCTTTATTCTTTATGATAATGGAGGCAAATAATGAACCAGACTTGTTCCCAATAGGTTTTATGAGATTCACTCATTTACAGGGGCCAGAGCTAATAATCCCGGCTGTGAACACTATACTGTATATTGCTTTGGGTCTTAATCAATACTGCCTAAACTGCTGCGGGCCCTCCGGCACCTGCGCACCTGCAGTAACCCATTTAGAATTTAGAACACTCTCTTTACTCACATCCAGTTACTTCAATTATATTGACGTACAGAGAAGCGGTAGAGAGAAGCTCAATCATACACAACAGCTCTTCAAAGTGTGAGTCTGATGTAAAGACACCTGCAGGGACACAGACTCTCAGTTCAGTTCTCTTCATTTTAATCTGTGCGTCACATGTGCGGCACTAATTGAAAACTTTGCTGAAGCATCACAAAAACGATTAAGAGTGGCTTAAATTCAATACTGTCATTGAGCCGTCGCAGTAACTGTGGCCTTTATATATTGTGTTAGTCATTATCTGGCCCATTTGACGGAGGACAGCTAAAATGATCAAACTACCATACTTCTCATACTAATTCTGCAGTATACAGTATGCATACCTACTTCTCTAAAATGCACAATACAGTACAGGACAGCAGAGCACACTGCTCTAGGCAGTGTATCCCATAATGCAATGCAGTCGACCTGACCTTCCATTTTCAGTATAACACAAGAATCAGTTGAAATATCATCATACAACACACATAATTAGATTTGATTATATGATTACCTTCAACCTACATGAAACCTACATTTAGTAGGCCATTCTGTATACTATACATACTATATACTCCAGCAGTAGTAAGAGTACCATAGTAGTATGCCATTTTGATGGCATTTGCCGCAATGCAAACGCGGTGAAAATTGTACACCTTACTTTTAAGAGTCTAGACAAAGCAGAAAAGCTTCTTCAAGGTCAAGCTGCGATATATTTTCCTAATACAGTGACTGCTCTTAGTATCACAAAAGGATTCATCAAACCGACTCATCTGGCTAGAAGCTGATCTACGACCAGCTTAGTTTTTCACAACTGTAGCTTCATTTATTATTGCAATCGCCGTAAATCTGACCTGAAGTCAGATCTCGTGGCAAGACAAAGGGCCGAACATGAAACAAACTCCGAGATGGGTCCTAGGCATCAGAAAGCATTTGGAGGAACGCGCTTTGAATACTAACGAGGTTAATTTATTCTCCTCTTTCAGGGGTAAACAGACTCGGTCTAGGAGCAGAAGGCTGGTGCACATTTCTCACATTGGGTTATCTGCCAGAACGCCAAAACACGGCCTCAACACAAATCAAATTTTAATTTTGTCTGCCCTGCAACGTGGAGGATAATGACCTGAGAGATCTGTTTCATCAGTCATCTACAAACAGTAGCTAGCAGGAAAGAAAAAAGGACTGCGAAGATCTATGCAAGGTTAATGTATTCATTAGCCCGAGCGACAGTCTCGCCCCTTATGAAAATGCTACATGTTTACAAAAACTTGGTTTGTCTATTTATTGGTATGAGTTGACATTTTATTTATGCATTTAGCGGGTGATTTTATCCAAAGTGACTTCATACTTTCCAGCTACACATTTAATCAATATATGCGTGACCTGGAACCCATGACCTTGATGTTAGTTCCATTCTCTACCAGTTGAGCCACAAAACAAAACATACAAGAGAGTTTAAATCAATTATTGTTGTGCATGTTTCCTAAAACCTCCAAGAATGGTACTTGGAGTTTTGCATTCATGGCTGTGTTTGCATACTTGTACTACATACTCATCAGCCTCCTGATACAGCTGAACAGCTGTAGCAAACTAAGAGTGCATGCTGTTAACCAGCGAGTAATCAACGTGAGGGTGTATGATGACCCTTGATACCACCAACATGTTTGTACTTGTGAGCCCGGCCATTTTTTTTTCTGTGTTGATTTTGGGAGTAAATTTGTGTAATTATGTGAAATCCCAGCTAACAATTTTGGGTTCTAAGAATGTTTCCCTAACACTCGCATTATGTAACAAAGA
>JAZGTJ010007904.1:0-21954 GCA_036877575.1 Botia almorhae | reverse complement strand
TGTACATGTTACGTTTTTAAGCTGCCCTTTAGTTGTCACATCTGTTAGGGGACAGCCAATTGAGGAAACGTTAGGAAGAAAACATCAGTGATAAAGGCACATACCAGGCTTCACGTCCTGGGAAAAGGTAACTGCCATGCTGCTTGAACTTTGTTGTTTGGCTGCTGCCTTATTAAATCCCTTCATTTTTGAAACCTTGGCTCCGTGGGTTGACAGCAGGTCCAGCCCTGAGAAGATCTGCTGGCAGCTTGCGGAGCTGTTGTGAATGTTCAGTACATTGCTTAGAGACAACATCTAGATAAGAAGCTGCATACCATTGCAAATTTTCTTAATATCTGGAAATAGACAGGTCCCACTTGTAGACCAAAGGGGAGAACTCAGTACCGCCAGTGACAATATAAGATCTAGAGTGGAAATGGCGATATGAGGTAGATGTAAACCTGGAAAGCCTTCAGTTGAACTGTCTGAAATCATTTGAGGTTTTGTAATCATTATACGTAAACTAGATTATAATGAAGGCTTCGTGATTCTCCAGTAATCTTTTGTACATCTGTTTAAGTAACATGTTAAAGAGCCTGGGGCTCTCTTTAGGGCCACTGCCTGACAAAACCTTCAGGGAATGTGAGGATATGCTACTGTAAGTTTTTCTGCCCACGGCTGAAAACTCATCAGTGAATTAAGAGAGTCATCCTTTAAAGGTAGTTTCTGAGAGGCTTGCAATAGCAACCTAGCTTTTGACAGCATAGAATCCCACCCTTTTAGAAGCCACGCCCCCTGCAACATATGAACGCATACATAGTTTGACAGGTAAATAGAGTATCCTATCATTGCATTCAGACCGAATTCAATGATTGGACGAAAATTGTATGGTCCTATATCTTCCAGAGAAGATATAAAAAATACATTTATAATATACTGTATATAAATATATTAAAGCCAGTCAGTTATTGCTATCAGGATGTAGAGAGGCTTTTAACCAGCATAGGAAAAAATGTTTTGGGAAACTGGCTTTAAACTCCTATAAATTCTTAAATTCATTTTCATCAGCATTGTGAGGGTATAAGTGGCACCTGCTTTTGCTGGTAAATGGGCCAGTTAAGAAAGTTGCCAGTTAATCCCCCATCTTGCTGTATTTTGAAATGAGAGATGCCTGTGAGGTTTCAGAAAACTTTGCATACTCTTTACTGAGGTCCCAAATATCCTTTTTGTGTCCAACTTTCACAATCAAAAGTGAGGTCCAGATGTCCCTGATTAAGCCAACCCCGTTTGCACTGTGTGTTTGATTGTGGTTGCCCATGCCAATATTGATCCATGCACGAAGGTCTTGCCCTTACATGTGAATATCTTGCAGTTGTCATGAAGTCTGAAAACTAAATGAAAATTGAATCAAGTTGTTACCATACATGGCAGCATAAGACTTCTGCCCCCCAATGGACTTTTGCCTAGAGGCGCAGGGAGAAACAGCTGGATAGAACCGCAGGCACAGAGACTGATAAACAAAGTTGCGTGTTTATCAGTTTAGCTGCTAATTCTCTGGGCAGATGTTTCTTCTCAGAGATGGAGCAGTGCTGCAAAGCTCATCCATCTCAATTAGTCTAGTCTGAACACGTGATGCAGGCAGTAATGAGGTAGGCTAAAGTAATCAAACCCAACTAAACTGTGTAAATGTGAGATGGTCGCAGTAATGAATCAGACCTCGGCAATCACACCAAATGACATCAGATTATATGCGTTTAGTTACCTCATTGGTGCTTATCTCCTGGTGCCACTCATCATATCTGTAATTAAAAAATTTGATGCATCAGATTAGGCCATTACTAAATTCTTAAGCATCAGAATCTTTGGACAATAATAACAGATACTGCCCTTGACATCCATGTCTATGCATTTCTATAGCTTCATGGTACAGTATGTACTGAATTTGATGAAGAACTAAATTCAGGGCTTTTAATTAAAGCTGCAATCTGTGACTTTTTCGGTTTTCAGTTAAAACTAAACAAAAACTGTTATTGAGCAAGTACATAACAGATCATGAAGAAAAGTACATAAAGTGTACTACGTGTACTATGTATTGTGTGTCCTATGTACCTATAGCACTACACTACACTTAAAATAGCTTCCATGCTCACAGTTCTCCACCATATTTTGTCAACTTTTCAAATCTGACAGCTTCAGCTCCTGTGGCCTTATGGGATAGCAAAGTGTCAACTTGTTGCACACTTCAAAATCACAGCAGATACAGTGAGGAATCTAGGTATTGTTCACCTACTGTATCATTGTCTTGAATAATATATCATGATCTTATATCTCATGTATACGACAGACAGTTTTTTGCATAGTGTAGCAGGGAAGTATGCATATTCAGACAAAGAGATACAAATATAAATGGATACAAATACACAAAAATACAGGTGCTACAAAAGGTTCTTCACAGCGGTATCATACAAGAACCACTTTTGGTTCCCTACAGAACCATTCAGTCAACGATTCTTCGAAGAACAATTTGTTTGACCTTTTTATAGTCTAAAGAATGTTATTTTACTACAAAGAACATTTTGTGAAACAGAAAGATTCTGTGGATGTTCTTTAAAGGTTCTTTATGAAACCATACGTCCAAAAACAGTTCTTCTATGGCACCGTTTAGCACCTGTATTTTTAAGGGGGTAGATTACTTGCAGCAATTAGTTTGATGCTCAAAAGCAGAGGCTTTAGGACATAAATCCAAGTTTGTCGTTGCAAATAATCACCTTTGAGTGAAGGGGAGCGGCGTAATCATTTTTCTGTTAAAGAACAGTGAGGTAGACATTCATCACATGCTGTCAAGCTGTAGCACGGGTAATAAACTCATCCGTGAAGCAGCGGTATGCACGCCTTCCTCCAACAAAACATTCAGACTACAGGCAAACGTAGACTCCTCCTCTCGCTGCGTCTCTATAACCTAATACATTTAGCTGAAAATAAAGTATGAAAGCAGGAAGGCTGCAGCTTACCCATGATCTTTATGAACGGGGCTGTCACTTGCTCTCATACAATTTCAGGACATTTAGCGAATTCTGTTTGAGGGAAAGGTAGATTATGCTGTGATTACATCTGTAACGTTGACAGCAGATGAAAGCAATCTGTTGTTTAATGTCAACAGCAAACAGTTGTTTTGTTGATGGTTTATATCGGTGTGTTTTGTGTGTATGAGCGTCAAAAGAAACACACAGCGGTGAGGGGAACAGGAGATGTATGATTTTGTATGATGTGAATCTGTGAAAGGGGAGGGGCAGGTACTGATGTGTGTGACTCACCTGTCTGTGTGTGTGTGTGTGTGTGTGGATTTACTTAACCATATACTGGGGACAAATTTATACCCAAAAGTCAGCAAAACCTGACAGAACCGAGCAAAACCTTCTTTTGGGGATGTCCTCGTTTGTAAAAAATACCATACAATTAGTAATACAGTTTTTCATTGTGAAAATGCAGAAGGTTTTCTGTTAGGGTCAGTGTGTGGGTTTGGGCTCATGTTGTTTATATCTACCTGTTTTTAAATAGAAGTGTGAAATAGAAGGGAATAGAAGTGTGTGTAATGTCCCCATTTAGAAACATAAGTAAACGTGTGTGTGTGTTTCAAGGTCTGTTGAATGGTTTTATCTTGTGTTAATGACTTTGGCCTTTAAGCATCAGGTCTGTTCAGTCTGTCAAAACCAATGCAGTGACTGAGGCTCTTCAGTCTGTGGAATACACAACCCAATACAACGTATCCTGCCCAAGTAATACAACACACATACACAATACAATGCACATTAAACTTTCTGTGTGTATTGTTGTATTGAAATTGTATAATACACAATTACGCATTTTTTGCTTTAAGCATTAACTTAGCGCATCTACAATGAAATACCATGTATAATATTCTGGTATGTTCTGGTGGGAACTTTCCGCATTACAGCATAAACATTTTCTAAATTCCACAAAACTTATTTTGCATTTTTTCTCAAATATTCTCAAATAATCTCAAATATTCTCAAATAATCTCAAATATTGTTCCGTATCAAAAGCACATTCGATCTTCAAACAAAGTCAGGGATGCAAAAGGGGAGCAAGGGTGTCAGAGGATAAGAGCAAGAGAGAGAGAGAGAGATGAGGGAGATTGGGTGAGATGCAGGCTATGAGGTCTGGTAGGATTATGAAGTGTGTGTGTGTGTGTGTGCCGTTGAGATGACTGAAGCAGGGACTGAGAGATTTAATAGATCCAGCGTCTTATGCAGACACACGGTGCAGTTTGGCTCCAAAAAGATCTAAAAAAAAGACGGGTCTGCTCTGTCCTCTTTCCCTGTAGACGCATCCCTTCTCTGTGCTTCATCACCCTGTCATTGCTGTCTAGATTACAATATATAACATGTTCAAAACATGTATTCTGTAGATATACATTTTATATTTAGGGGCCGTTGTACTGTGTTGATGTGTAGTCCCAACCTCTTTGTATTTTTTTTTGTATGTTTTCTTACAAATCTATTTAATTCTCAGTACATGTGACTTAGATGATGTTGAAGCCATGGCAGACAAGTTATCACAATTATTGTTTCTGTACAAGACGATTTCCTCAGCAGTGCTGAGTTGTGTCTCTTTAGCAGTGGATTTTGCTGTTGGTGTGGTGCAGTGCAGTGGGTTCTGAGCAAGTATCCCAAAGGTTGTGTATCTGAATCTCTTCCAGGATAGCACTTTTGTTTACCTTGCCTCCTTGCATTTTAAATGTGGGCTGTGCTGAGCACCATAATTGTTGCTTACTGCTACATTATTAGCGACTCTCTCTCTCTCTCTCATACACATACACAGTCTCTCTCGCTCTCTTGTTTCTGTTACTCTCAGTTTTTCACACGTCATATATCCTAAACTGCTACAGTCTGTCTTCTCACACGCTCACACAATATCTATTAAAAAACATACCTGGCATTCCAAAATTATTTAGGGTTCTCTTACAAACTGAGTAAGGAGGAAAGTTGGGGGAGAGAGAAAGGGGTGGGGTTGAGATTTTTTTTGTGATAAGTAATGACGGATGAAAGTCACTCTCCTTTTAAAATGATGTCATCTTGAAATGGTAAAAAAAAATCCCCCTTGAACGGAAGATAAATGCAGATGTCAGACAGTGATTGATTATTTGTCAATCAAACGTCTAATTCACCCTCATGGTCTGAGATAATCAATGATAACTGAAAAATTAACTGCATGAAAGATCCTCCTCCATGACTTCAGATCTTCAGTACGATGGAGAGAAGACTGGGACCATCTCTTATGTTTGACCTCTTCTCCAGTCTCAAAAGTGTCTCAAAAGGACAGCTGTCTGCTTTATATTATAGAACATGAATGTGTGGTCATTTTAAGGTTTGTAAGTAGGCATCATATATCATTCACAATTTCACAAAAAATAACTAGATAATAATAAACATTTAAATAATGATTACATTAAGGATTAGCTGGTTAGCATGTTCTAGTTAGTCCCTGCTGGCACAGTAGATGCTACTGTACAACATGTAGCCCCACAAATAATCATTCGCCATCAACGGCCATTCAATTATAAAAAAAAAAATAACGAATTGCTTCTGTATGTAGACTGAGCTAATTATTATGGAGGTATCAGCCAATCAGAGTTGACATGAAATAGTTTTCCTGCTGCTTTAGTGTAATTAGTCAAATTGCATTTGAAGCTCAGGTGATTGGCTCAAAAAATGACTCTCCATTATTTTTTTAATTTCCCATTATGAAACTAATGATGTCCGAATACCTTATATAGCCCCGCTAATAGTCTTAAGAACACAATCTGGAATCTCATCACAATCTGCTCATTATCGCATGTTTTTTGACATGCATGGGCCGAGATTGTGAGTGTTTGTGAGGCGGACGACTCGAACATATAGAAAAATAAAAGAACATGGCAGCAATCCACATCCTAAGTCATGATGAGACATGAGACTGTCAGGCTTCATTGCTTCCTCCCTCCCTCCCTCTCTCTCTCTCTCTCTCTCTCCCTCTCTCCCTCTCCCTCTCTCTCTTGGCCTTTCGGTTAAGCTTTTCGTCACCCACATCACCCACGTTCCTTCCGTCTCAACCTGAACACGATGCAGTGATGCTGTCTGTGCTTCCGAGCCCACACGAGTATTTGATCAGTCAGGTTGTAGCATGTGCACAAACACACGCTCACCCTGTCATTGTAAATAATGTGATCATCAGGAATACAAGCTACTCATCCCCAACAAACATGCACCCCCCCGCACACACGTGTTAGTATGCAGATATGATTCCATGTTGCACCTGAATTTGGTGACAGTCAGAAGCTGTGACATGTTTACATGCAATCTGAACACAATGCCATCAGTGATTATTTGTTGCAGTATTACAAAACCTCAACGTGCATTTACATAAGCTACGCTGTATGATCAGGTCTCAAGCATGCTGTCTGCAACCAGCCATCAGGTCTCATAACGCTGCCATATGCAACAAGCCGTCTGTAACCATCCTGTGTGCTACTATCCAATCTGTATAAACATAAGTTACACAAGCCTCAATATAGTAATGTTATAATAATGACTTTATATATTCCGAATAAACATTTGTCTTTTGTAAAAGCCATGACAGTTTTTGGTATGATATGACATCGGAGGACATTTAAATGCCCCCAGCTAACAATTTTAGATTGTAAGAATGTTTCCCTAACGTTTCTATTAAATAATTAAAATGTTTTTCAAGGAATAAAACAAGACGTTCTTCTAATAAGTTCAAGGGACCTCTAAAACATCCAGTTTTGGTTTTAAGTCCGCTAACAAGTTAAGAATAACATTTTTGATATATGATATATAACATAAAAAACATTCTACTAACGTTAACCGCAAAAACTTTTTGATAACTCTTAACCTGATAACCTTTACAGAACATTAGCCAATGTTCTGAGAACGTTCCCTATTAGCTGGGATGCATTCCGACTAGCGAAATTCCCCTTAAGCAGGAATGAACTGGAACGTTCATTTTATAGCACTGTACTCTTACTGTATGTCAAGAATAGTTTAATTTGTTTGTTTTCAGTCCATAAAGTCTCGGAGGCTTTGAAAGAGCGACCTCTGAACAAAGACTTTCTCCTCTGAGAAGATGAGCGAGGTGTTGAGTGGGGTGATAACAGCACTGTTAAGCGTGTTAAAATTGTTTTTCTGTTATCTGTATATTTGGAGTTTTTTATTCATTTTCTCTATCTACAGTTTGTGTGTGTGTGTCCAGGCTTTTCTCAGTTGGCTGGATAAGGAGCGCGAGCACCCTGGGGTTTTCCTGCTGTTCAGATCACTCCACTCTCACATTTGGCTGAGACAGTGATCTTACACCAAGGCTGGACCCTCATCCACACTATCTTCTTGCAGCCTAAAGCGAGGACCGTTATTGGCTCGCAAGAAAACGCACACACATAAATTGCGCTACAGCCAACAGCCTGGCACGAGTGTCCAAACGTGTCACTGTCTTCCTCTCTTTCTCACATGCATACTGCAGCCACAAGTGGAGCGAGAGAGAAAGAGAGAGAGAGAGAGAGAGACAGACAATAAGACAATGAAAGTCTGGTATACACTGAAGGCATGTGTGTGTGGGTGACAGAGGAACTTTGCTGTTGGCTGTATGCAGAACACATTTTTTTATGCAAATACAAAAAGTTTTCTCTACAGAAAAACTAAATCGAGCTTTACTGAAATGATAACTCTTTCCTAGATATTGATAAACAGCCTGACTCAAGAAACATGTGAAACCAGCACATGCCCTGCACTCTCCTGACAAATGAGAGATAATCTTTAAAGTACATCAAAGAGGTCAGGGGGTCACTGCCACAGAGGACACGCCCACAGTCAGCTCACAGACCACTCACTGATCGTCAGATGCATACTGTACACAAAAATGACCCGGAGTCGCGTTATTATCACTCTGCCAAGACACAAGCTCACAGCCAAAATAAGCTGCAGTGTGGACCAGATTTTAAGACAAATGTCAAGAGTCAAGACTAATATAATACAAGATTACCATTTAACTGGAAAAATGTAATTGTATTCATGCATATAATATATAAGAATATTATATAGAATATTAAAACGTTGGTTTTGCGTTAAAGCTGCAATCCGTAACTTTATTTGGTTAAACATGAATGAAAATCAGTGAGTACGTAACAGATCAGTGATCAAAACGTTCTTCTTCACCCCAATTCGTAACAGTATTCATACATAACGGTATCCTTAACGACTTAATTTCACTTCAACGTATGTAACAAAAAAAGGATGCAAAGTAACCTGCAATGTTATGTTTCAAACAGAGATGGCGGTAGAGAGTCAAAAGATACGGATTGCAGCTTTAGAATTTACCCAGTATTTACTCAAGCAAAAAAGCTGTGAATGCAAGAATCAAGAGGAAATAATATGACAAACATCTTTGGCAAGTTCTGTGAAGGGCTGCTTGGGAATTTCTGACAGTTAATTAGATTTGTATAAAAAGTGAGAGATATGATAATGTTCTTTTTTTCTCTGTAAGCGATGACAGGAGATAGCAATTCAGTTTTTTCAGCATCAAATCTCTATTCCACAAAAATCTCTGAAAAAGTAATCTGTAAGGTCACGCTGCTGTGCAAAATATGGCAGACTTTATATGGGGAACACAATCAACACATATGATTAGTCAGTCATTAGGCCTGGTGCACGATAGCAAAGAGATTCACTTTCATAGGAAATAATTGAAAATGTGTCAGGGTACGAGTATCTGATTTATTAATCTCCTGTTTCAATTGTGTGCTGAATACAGCTCCAGGCAGAATACACCGGTGTCAGAATTAGTTTACTGCATTCTCTGTGTTTTTGCAGAAATGGCCTCTTGGGTCAAATCCAAAGAGGTAATAGCAGAAACTCGACAGCATTGTTCTGTGTGGAAATGGGGAGGATGTAGGAACTGTGTTCCATTGCAATGCTTTATTTTTATTTGTTTCCCTCTTGGGAAACTTGTAAATATCAATTCAACTTAAAAATAGTTTAAACGATGCACGGGAAGGGGCGACGTTGAAAATATTTGTCTGATGAATTGCTTGAATATTTTTGCCCTGCACTTTATATACTGTAATATTTTCAAACTAATTAGACGCTTATGAAGGTGATTGTTTTTGTACAAGAACCTAAATGTACAATACAATGATTGCGATGTGTGTTATTTTCATTTCTATCTTTACATACTGCTAACACCAAGTCATAATATCACTGTTAACATTACCATACTACTTATGTTACACAGTGCTTTAGTACTGTTTAGTACTGTTAACATCCCTCGTAATAATAAAGAGTAGCTGCACATTCATCAGTGGCTTTAAAAAGAGGAGCATTTTCAGACTGAATCAAGATTCAATTCTGCTCTCGCATTGTGCGTTCACATTTGCAGACAGCGCATTGCAACAGCTCCAAATGTCACATTCCAGCCAAGTACAAGCTCGTCCCTAATTAGTCAAATAATTTGCCTTTGGCACATTCAAACAAATCAGTTTCAAAGCAGTGATGACCCTGCTGAATTCTAAGAGATATTAAACAAAATGCCAGTTCAAAGACTATATATTTCCAGAAGGAAGGAGATAATAACGTTCAATATTTAATACATATCTCACTCTGTTACAGAGCCATGCAGAAAAAGCACTTTTTGTGAATATCATTAAAATGCCCTCTGTTTGAATGCGTCAATTAGTGAAGAATTAATATGAACAATGTTATTGCACTGTTTGTGCAAATCAAATAATTTAAAGTGTCCGTGAAATGATACAAGCACCACATTAATTACTGACCTGTAATAGCAAATGAAACATCACTGATGTACAAAATCTCAATGCGCGTCCATTTTACAGGGTCAACAGCATCTGATTACAGCTGGTTAATATGGCTTCTTTGTCAGGTAAGCTCTAATGTTGAGCAGTATTGCATTTCCCTCACACATGGCGCTTTCTGGTACTCCGTATGTGCTAAAACATAAGAATAATAGACCTTCATTATACCAGGTCTTGCCAAGATTCTGAGAAATGTGTCCCTTATACATACCGTCAATTGAGAATAACTTTAGTCTGCTAATTAGGTTTACCTGCTTAGACCTGCTGGAAAGTAATGATTTGGATTGTTCTGAAATAACTTTTCTTTGATGACCGCATGCTGGGGCTTACAATTACCCTTCACGGTTTGTTCAGCGCATAGAGACGAACTCTACAAATGAAAGTTTTCAGGATCTGCCAGGATGCTACTTTGGCATATTTGAAATGGACCGAGGTTACAAAGGGAATACATGCAAATGTGGCTCCAACTACACGCATGGTATTCGGTCTTTGTGGAAGGCTTGTTTTGATAGCCATGCTCTTTTCAGCACCATGGACAGCGTCAGCTGTGTTGGGTGGGTCTAAATGAAAACCAGGATCGAATGTGAATGCCACAGTGGGGATATGAAGCAAGAGTCTAAAAGAATATAATACACCTAAATTTACACGATTTGAGAAAAACTGGGTATATTGTAAACCTAACTGTCTCCATGGTGAAATAGCTGTCTTCTTTTTTGAAAACAACATGCAATTTCGAAACAGACGCAGCAAATGAAAACACATGCGCATACACACTTCTGCAGAAAGTTACCTGAAAGGATGACTCCAATTACGACACAAATGGCACCTTGAAGCTCCTCCACCAAAACATCAAGCCATACATCAGTTATTTAACTCGCAATATAACAATTCATCCCACACCTAAACCATTCAAAGCACTGAGCTATGTTCTTTTATGAAGGCAATTTCTCTTCTGCTAGAGTTGTATTTCAACACTGTGTTGCCATCAATGCTTATGTCACCATGCCAGGCCTTCGCCTGCTCCCTTCATTTATAACCAAACACCATTCCCAAAACATAACAGCCTCCACTGCGCGTCCAATAGCGGATGAATAGGACTATGAAGACACAGTTTATGGTGCACGTCAGTAAGCGTTACTCTCCCGAAATGTCAGACATAGGTCAAATCCTTCAATGAAAAATCTCAATGGTTAGGGAATAGGCCCTTGCAGATGGGAAAAATGCCTTTCACCCAAAACAGATGCACCAGACTGATTTGTTGGCCTTTTGAATGAGTTGCTTGCCCCTGTGCACAACTTCATCATGGAACTGTTTGCCTGTCATGGCCCACCACCGAGCTGCTCAGCTATGCGACCTTGACAGGAAGTTTCTATGGGCAGGGAGCATGCGCTCCACCACTCATACAATTTTCCATTGTTGCAGAAAGAGTACAGTAGCATACAAAAGATTACTGTTGTAGATATCACCAATTTACACGCAGCAACAATAATAAAGATGACAGGTGTGTCCTACTCTTGTGTACTTATAAATCAGTGTGTCTTATTTGAGTGTGTGTATTTATATATCAAGGATGTATTTCATTACAATACTTGCTTGATGATAAATGAACTGCTCCTATTAAAACTCACTGCAGGCACAATAATCACCTTGCTGGAACTTTATTTACATGTTTATTTATTCTGCGCCATATTCAGACACGTCAGCACAATTTGCTTTAACCTTGTTGAATAACTAAATTGAATAACTAAAAAATAACTTAAAACTAATAGCTCTATACACACACACACACACACACAAACTTGCACTTGAATATAATACATAAAATAATATTTATTTAAAATGAATCAAGCTAAAATAAACTTGTTACTTTCTTTCTCTGTCTCTCACACATACACGCACGCACACATGTGCAACCCTCTCCCAGGAAACGGGGACTCAAGAACAATATTAAACCAGTCTGTGGACCATGCAATTTCAATTACCAAAGAGAATCAAAAAGCTGAAAGGAATTCAAATTGATTCCTCTGTTTAAAAAAACGAAAAGTACCACCAGCAGTCCCCTGGGTGCCGGAGACAGAATTTTATCCCAGAATCAGATCTGTTGTTTGTGTATACATCCAGTCTAGAAGAATACATTTGTCTGTGCGTGAGACTATGACATCAAAGGAATTGTTTACTGGGCATAAGAACAGAAAAGGGTTTCATCATACTGACAGCCACGCCCACTGAATGACAACACACATGACATAGGTGAAGTCACATGGGCTATAGTCAAAGCCATTAAAGTTGTGAGGAAGCAGCACAGGAGAGATACACACTCACTCACAGTCCGTGCAGTGTTGATGGCCAGATAATAGATTTATGCACAGCTAAGGAGATTAATGTACGTGCTTTTAAAAAGCGCTCGCAGATCATTCTTACGCCGTAAACAGCTTTAGAGGAAACCAAAGCGATAAATAGGAAATACATTTATTAATCTCAGCAGCTTAGTTCAGGTTGAAGTCGTCCGGCAAATTAAGTTTGCTGGATTTCACAGGAAGTAAACAGAGCAGGCTGGTGGAGATGAGACGCGTCAGCAAAATACTGTCTCGTGATTTATATTTTGCCTTCATGTTCTGATGAGTTCCTTGCCTCCTCATTATCACCAGTACAAACTATTTTTAAGCTGTCTCTCAGGGCGTATCTGTGTGAGTCTGACATGAGCTTGCTGGTCTTTGAGTATTATTTAAATCACTCACGGATCAGAAGTAAGGCTGATGTTGCGGGTTGTGCATGCATGGCTGTGAGAGAAAGAGGAAGAAAAAGACAAAAATTCTGGGCGTTATACGAAAATAGACTGATGGCTCGGAGAATGTTTTACAGTCTGTTGAAGATGAGCGAAAATTCACACCTCATCCATGGGCGAGGTGATACCACAGTACTGATAAAACTTCAGCTCTAGTCGGCCTGGTATGTGTGTGTGTTTGTGTAGCCGGGGGAAGGGAAGGTTGGAGTGTGTCGAGGTCAAGCCTTCGAGCTGCTCTCCCACCTGGTGAGACTCATAAAAGATGGAGGACACCCTGCAATGGCTCCTCATTCTTTCCCAAACACACACACACACACACACCTTCTCATACTTACACATCTACGGTCATTTTTCACAGGTATCTCTCTATCTGAAAGAGGCTCAAGTTTTCAAACCTTTCATTCCTGTATCCCTTAAAGAAATCTTTCATCACTAGCCTCTTCCTGTAGCGTCTTGCAGTGAAACCCGATATTATCAGGTGATGCCTACATTTTGAGTACGTAAATTAGCTGCTTTAAATATGTGATCATATTGTGGTTAGCCAACATTCTTACCACCGATAATCCACTGACAAAATTTTATCCAAGCAGATCTGTAATACATAGAGATATCTACTGTATCTGTCACCATTTGTATTATTCTACATGAAAGTTCTAGAAATGTTCAAAATGTCCAGTGTTTAGACGCTGTATTAACATTATTGATAAGAACGGTTATAAGAACGTTTTTAATTCTGTAACATTTTAAAACATTCCTCTAACTACTTAAGAACAATGTTTTAGATATATATATATATATAATGTTAAAGAGTTCTACTAACATTACAGCATGATTGTTTTTGTTAACTTTAAGAAAACTTTAACAGGGAACGTTAGACAACATTCTGAGAACGTTTCCTGTTAGCTGGGTACTTAACACAACTTTCCTTTCACAAGGCTTTAGGTTCTGATCGGGCCTTTGTAGAACGTTCAGAAAGTCTTCATAACAACTTTAAGCTGAAAAAGCCCTGCGTTTGCTGGTTTTTACTGTATGTGCTTTACACGATAAATGCATTGATGATAGAACCACGGCAGCTGATTGGAAAAGACAGAACCAGGTATGATTTATGTTGCCAGATCATCCTCGAAGTGCAATGCATTATGGGAACGGCTTGACTGATAATGAGTGCTGTACGAATGAAAGTTTAAATCGATTAGTGCTTGGCCCTCACTCACATCCATCACAGCTCTGCTGATGCGTGCGCTCGCAATCAGGTCCTGTTTTTCGATAGAGGATTTGTAAATTAATCTCTCTAATAAAACCTAGAAGACTGTTTAAACAACAATCAGTTGTGACATGCATGATTAACAAAAAATCAAGTATGAATGCAATCAAACTTTCACAGGAGGTTTACAAAACAGCATACGCCGCTGCACCACTGCAAAGAGATAAAACATGCAGGACTCAGTGCAGAACTTTTCTGAGCCCAGGTTTCTCCTTTGGAATATCTTTTATTTAGCTTAAAGATGTGTTTAATACATGTTAAATTTAAAGCGTCAAATTAGTAATAATTGAAAGTGACTGTGGCATAATGTTTATTTACCGCAGCAAATTGTTACAGTAAAAATAATATACGGTAACGCACTTACAGTGGAAGTGCGAGAAGCTCAAAGGTTTTAAAAGCAGAAATGCAAAGCTTGCATTTTTTGCACATTAATAGGCTAAAGCAGTCTAAACCGTCCTTTTTGAAGTGGCAATACTTTTCTAAGTGTAGGACCTCCGTTTATGTGGACGGAGTTTCCCCGTGTAAACACTGCTTCACAGTTATGTCACACGCATTTCTGTTATGCTTGGTTATCTTGACAATGAAGCTGAAGGATTGGATATAGCTTTACACAGACAAGGTCAATAAGCAATTCTATCAGACTACTATCATGAAAACACTTTTGTTGAAGTCTTGCAGCTCTGCTTTCAAATCACTGTGTATTTTAATTGCCTGGCCTTGTGTTTTGCCATTATAGGCGTCTTACAGAAACTTCAACTTTTTTGCTTTTTCAAAAAACAATCAATCAACATTATTCCACAAAATCCGTAACTTCACCTGCACTGAACCTGGATACCACATTCTAATTAAATTTCCTTATTGCGATGCCACATTGCTAAAATTGTGGATGGTCATTCCCTTCTCATTTCCTAATTTGCTTAAATAGCACATAAATGCCTCTTTTCTTAGCATATAGCTCTGGAATCCATTACAAACCCCAGAGATAGACCAGACAGTCGCACTGAAATTAACTGGAATCAGGAACTGTCCCCTTGACGTAATGTGACTCATTTTCAAAATCCAATTAGCCTCAAACAGTGAGTGACAATAGAGAGAATGTAAAGCGCTTTATTATGTGTGTATTAGGCCCTCTGTGACACACCAGTGGAAATGAAACTTCTTTCTCTTTCGCTTTTTTTGTCATTACATTGTTAATTAGGGTGCACACACGCTCTTCAGAGATGTTAATAGGTTCATCTCCCTATTTCTAAACATTTCAAGTTCCAGAAATGTCTAATAATATTTATCAGAAAAATCACAAGTCAGTCCTAAAGCTGAGGGAGGGAAAAGGAAATAAGGGCGACTGCATGAGATAAAAGAAAGAAAATATTAAATGAATGTAGATAAAGGACTTTCAGTAAAGAAATATATATATATATATATAATTAAAAATCTTTATGAAGTGTTTGTTCATAAAGTTGCTTTTCAACTTTCAGTTGCTTTTCATTTTATTCACTTTGTTTTGCACCTGAATGATAAAAAATTAATTATTGTAATATGAATTTATAATAATGGGGGTCAGCCCACTACAAAAAAATAACTAAATAAAAACCAAACAGACACTTGATACCGTTAAAAACTCAGTAAACAATAACTTATTGTTTTTCACATGGAGCCAACTAACAATTTTAGATTGTCGTAATGTTTTCATAACATTTTCATTAAGTAACAAGAACATTCAAAATGTTATTTTGAATGTTCTTGGAATGTTCAAAACATGCAGATTTTTTAGATGCTGTATTAATATTATTGCTTGGTTATAAGAATGATTTTTAAGCTTTTTTAATTCAGTAACTTCTAAATATTTTTTACTAACAACTTAAGAATAAAGTTTTTGATATACATGATATAGATATATAGATATATATAACTTTTTTTGATAACATTAAGACAACTTTTACAGAACGTTAGTCAATGTTCTAAGAGTGTTAACTGGAGACAGGCAGCACTATAATGTTCTTCTCCACATCCCTCTAAATGTGTTGAGAGGGAAATGCGAGTGAAGAGCTGAATTAACAATAAGAACTTGTACTGATAATGTTCCTGTCCTGATAATATCTCTCTTTTCCAGCTCTTGAAGTCTGATCAATGTTCATGTCTCATGTGAAACGCTCTCAAAAACTCTGCCAGCACATCTGGGTTAATTGGGCGCTGTTCCCTGGACCCACAAAACGTGTGATTTATGTAGCATTAGCCAAAACATGAACTTTACTTGATCCTTATTTCAAATGCACTGAAAGAACGGTACGCTCTTGAACAGAACATTAAGACGGTCTTATCAAGACATTTCTGCACAGAATCTGAAACAGAAAAGACGTAAAATATAACGCGTGTTTAAAATACGGTAAATTCTCAAACATTCACGCAATGCCATCCTTCTAAATGTACAATAGTTTTCATCTCCCTATTCAATCATTAGCTCCATCACCATAATCAGACTTCCTTCCACAACTTCATTCCTTGGACAATTAAATAATATCTCAATTGAACCATGCAGGGCACTGTCATTGTTCCTAATTGGTCTTTCCCCAGAGGAGTTGAAATGCCAACGGTGTCATGTTGGCCCAAAAGCATTCCTTCGTTACTGAAGGGCTGGAAGGTTAGGCTACAGTGCTGCGCAGCTAATTAAAGCTAGTCTCTTCCTCTAACCGCTGAATTATAGATGACAAGCCATCAGCAGACTTAGTTTATAATTACCAGCTTGCCAACAGGATTTGTTTTACTGCTCATGTTTCGAGTGTCATTGTTGGAATTATTTTTGTCTTTGATACAGCAAACTTTGCATCCGTCCCTCTTTCTCATTTGAAAACCATTTATGAAGCTCTAGACACACGAGGCGCCTGTAGTCACTGCATTTCCCAGCTGGCGAGTCATTCTGCATTTGTAATTTCCTCTATTTGGACCGACATCTCTCTCTCTCTCTTTCTCTCGCTCTCTCTCTCTCATTTGGACAGCGAGATTGCTCTGGACGAGTGAGGAGAGACAGCAATCTGTCAAGGCCATAGGTTAGACTGTGCCATCTGCCATAGAGTGAGATTATGAGAGTTGGCTGGCTGGCAATGTTTTGACTGTCTCAGCTCAATCCCGGATCTTCGACTATGCTTCTGACACGATGGAGGTGATGGTGGGGGTGAAAGAGAGAAGATGAGAGAAAAAATAGGGAGGAAGGGAAGAGATACTATCTAACTGAAGGCTGAAGAGAAAGCACAGATCGATATGTTGTGTTGTGACCACCCACGCGCCGGTTGTAAAGCCCCGTCCACCAGGGAGAGGAAATTTGTGTTTGTGGATGTAGATGGGCTGGTGGCTGGAGGGAGTGTGTAAGAGCGATTCTAAGTGATACACCTCATTATATCTTTGTTTACATCTACAATCTATATTTTCATGCTCCATGTGCTTGTTGCATTGACTGTGTTGCCTAAAGGGGGGGTGTCCTGATTGTTTTGCATGTCATTCTTAAATATTTGTGACATGATTTTGTCATCTTCTATAATTAGAAACCAAAATTAGAAATGTGTGCTAATATTTCGGTTCAATTTTTACCCAATGGCCCTTTACCCTTGGCAGATTTGACCCCTTGCTGAGTCATTACCTAGCTAACAATTTTAGATTGTAAGAACTTCTGATTAATAACTAAAATGTTACAACCGTCATTTTGAAAGTTCTAGGAATGTTCAAAATTTCAATTTTTTCACATGTTGTATTAACGTCATTGCTTGGTTATAGGAATATTATTAAATTTTTTAAATTGTGTATTAATTCCATTTTTGAATCCACTAACCACCACTAACAACTTGCATTAAAAATATTTTTGATATACTGTTTATGATATATAACCTTAAGAGAACGTTAGCCAACAAGACCAATACTTGATAGCTCGGTAGCTATTAGCGCAAATACTGTTCCTGCTTATCGAACACATTCTGAGAGATGTTATGAGTCAGCAGTTAGTCCCCTAATGAGTATTGTATGTCCAAAATATCATCTTGATCATTAGAGAAACAAAGATAGACTGAATTGATTTCATCTCCTGCCTTAAAGGGTAAACAAAATTAGTCTGTATAAACAAAAAACTTGTTTGACTTCTCTAGTATATTCAACATATAATTTCCCATAACATAAGGGCACGAGGAGAGTGCGGAGGTATTTACCGCCTGAAAAATTTAGCTTAAGGCAGCATTCCAGTATCTGTGTGGAGCATTCAGACACTCCCTAAATCTTACAGTAGTGTGTTTGTATATGTGTGTGTGTGTGAGAGGCTGTGAGGCTGTATTGCCTCAGGCAAAGTCGGAACTGCAGGTTGAGGTATCACTCTGTAGTCACTAATAAGGAGGCTAATCTTATTCCGCATGCAGTTATCAACAAACTGATGCAATTTTACACAGGGATGAGAAGATTTTACAGTACGCTGCTGTACTGTATGCCTTTAGATAAAAAATATCCAACCTTATACATCAGCTGAGCGTCACTGCTCTGAGGAGGGTTTCGCCTACACTGGAATTTTGTCTGATCTGATCAATGTCTGTGGGTTCATTCTTAGCACACCTACCCGACTCCCATTAGGACGAAGTTTAACAATGCGATGCTCTCGGATAACGGTGAAGAAAATAAAAGAGGTGCATGTAAAGGAGGAGCATCCCAGTGTAAGAAAAACAACTTCTGAATCTGGAACAGACACCTGGCAGGCATATTCATACAGTAGAGAATGGGGATGGAGAGAGGAAGAGGAAGAGAGAGAGAGAGAGAGAACACACAGCGTTTATTTATTTATTGTCGTCTGTTGTTGACGCATCCACCTGTATATTCATTTTTTATCCTATTAACTAGAAGCATTTTTATTTAAGCACCACACATCACTTGTTTTTGTTACTTTAAACCTGTACATTTTTTATTCATACTCGTTTATTTTTTATGTATAATGCCTTGGCAATAATGCATATAAACAATCATGCCAATAAAACATTTTAAATTGAAAATGAGAAAGAAAGAGAGAGAGAGAGAGTAAGAGAGAGAGTAAGAGAGAGATATATTGTTCTCCTGTAAACAAATCTGTGATGTATAAATATCGTAGGCCTTTCATTGCTCGGATTTTAATACTGCTCTCTCTCAGCTGAGCAGATGTGTAATATGCCTCACCTGCTAAATGAAGCCAGAATTAGCCTCCATAACAACCTGAGCAAATGGGGAGTGGTTGTCTCCCTCAGCAGAACACTGCTGTGTAGGGCGATTCCATTCCCCTGCTATCCACAATCCAGTTATCCTCGCAAACCAGCAAACAAAGGATGGAAAACCAGTTGTTCTTAGCAATGGAGAGATCTGTAAAAAAACACAGACACACATCTTTTGTCACACACAGACGAAATATATACAGAATATGTACATTTAACCTACAAAAATGCACACAATGAATAAAGAGCAAGTCAGGGTCATGCGTTTAATTCCCAGGATATGTTTATCAAATGTTTAACTACAATGTTTTGCTATTATAAAACCAATTGCTTTGGTCCCTGTTGTTGATGTCATGGTTTATAATAAAGCACAGCTCTGACCTCCTCACAGATCAATTATTAGTATCGCCATACTGCATCATTGTTATTTTTGTTGCCTAGCAGCGTTCTAGCACTGTTGCTAGCATTTTTATCAGATGGAATTGAATGATTATACTAGCATTGAAACAATCAGAGTAATCAAGAAGTTAACAACGCTGTTCCCTTACGAAAATTAGTTTACCGCAGTTTAAATAAAAAAAACATGGTTACTATAGTTTTACCATGGTAACCACAAATTAAATATGATTTTGCTACATCAACCCGTACCATGGTATTTGTAGTAAAACTACATGGAAGTGGTAAAACCATGGTCACTACACTTTTACAAGTAAAACCATTATTAATTTCATAAGGGTGTAGCCGTGACTATATTTACAATGTAGCACAGCCTGCTTAAATACACATTAAAGTGCACACACAAGCACAAGAGACCAGTGAAAAAGTAATGTGCTAAAATCGCAGATAACATCTTGAATGCTGGGCTCTGTGGAGATATTCACATGAGCCCATGGGCCTCTAAATGGCATTACGGAGGAAGAACATCAGGGCAAACAATAGGCTAGTGAACAAACAGAGAAAGAGAGAGAGAGTCAGAGATGAGCAATGGGAGTCTCTCTCCCCCTCTGACATCTGGACCGAGGTAATAACATGCTACAAAACGTCTGCGCTAGCAAACCGGCCATTAACATCTGTCTTTTGGCATGTTAATGGTAGTCATTGGAGACACTTTTCAGTGGCCAGTCTCAATGAAGTGTGTGTGTCTGTGTGTGTGTGTGTGTGTGTGTGTGGTGGCACAGTGATGTACAGCAGGGTCCAAAAAAATCTCCATATTAAAATTTGGGATTCATAAATCTTCCTCAGACTTAAGTTTCGGGAGTTTGATCAATTTAACAAGCAAAAACTGTTAGATAAAATGAATAAGAACTATACAAGATTTAGCACTTTTTCTAGGTCGCTCATCAAATAAATACAACTTGCCACAGAAAGGTCAGATTTTCTTGTTTTCATTGAAGTGCACATCTCAGATCATGCTGGGAAAACATGAAACGTGTCCATGACAGCTCAAGTGCACGCTGTCATAACAAATACACAGAAATTCAATAACTCGTAAATGTGTTTAATAAACATTTCACTCAAACTGTTATGCTGATTATATATATTTTATTAAAAAAAGTTGTAGTAGACAAAAATAAATACTAAAAACATTTACATGAGTAGACTTGGAGCCCTTTACCAGAAAAGTCAGTCAACACACATATAGTTTGTACAAATACACAAAACTGTGTTTCATTCTGTTTCTCCTGTTGTTCAGCTGGCTTATCTAAGTTAGGAAGTTCTAAAATAAGTCTCCCTCAACAGAACAGATATGATACATTTAAATCAAATTAGCCACTTAAGACTTCAGTTTTAGGGCCGTGATTCAATTTGAAACGTCCATATTCCTCCTGTTCTCATTTCTCAGGACTGTACTTTTGAAAATCCAAGGGATTTAGAATTTGTAAGATAAAAATGCATCTTATTGTATTGAGAATGCAGCTAGTTTGACAAGGCAAATGAATGTCTGTCTGATCTCTTTAAACTTTTCATTTCAAATTGTCTTAGTGCAAAATGAGAGATTAAGACCATGAAACATGCTGACGTGACAAACTTTCCTTCAGAATCTCTTCACAAAGGATGTCTCTGTGTGTGCGTGACAGACAGAGAGAGTTTACTGTTTGTCGCACTTTGAAAACGGTTCATTTGTATTTTGAGCAGTTCCTTTTGAAGGGCAACTTCAATAAAAGTTTTCTCTTTTAAATCTATCAGAGAAAAGTACAAAGTGCTCACAGATGTATAATCCCTTAATGTAAAACAAAGTCCCTTCGTTTAAATTATTTCATTAAAGATGCATTTGAGGTACAGATATGTGGGCCCTGTTCGCCTGTTCTTGTGAATCAACAGAAAGGCTGTTCCAGATGTTGTTTTCTACATGTTTGAACACTTGAATTTGGAATCGTTGCTCACTGGTGATGTGCTGAATGCTAATTGATGATAATGTTGTAAGTGTGAACTGACTGAACAGTGCAAGTTAACTTTGACTTACGTTCTATTTTAGAACTTTCTCATTTAAAGTTGCTTTGCAGTACTGAAGCAAATTCATCAGTCGTGATGCCCAATATATAAAGCTTGTATAAATCCAAAGAAAGTGTCTTATTAACTGCAACGTGCATTTCAGATGTTCAAACGCTGCTAGGTAATTAATGAGAATAAAAGCTATAAGCAGACATGCAGCAGTATGTGCTGGCTCGTTTCTAACAAACTTAGGTTGTAAGAACATTTTCCTAACGTTTCCATTAAGTAAAAAACATTAAACATGTTGTTATGAGTATTTTTACATTCCAAATTTCCAGTTTGTTGTTTCCATGTCATTGTTTGGTTAAAATAACATTATTTAAACTTTTTTAATTCTGTTTTTAAA